>MU106097.1:139911-151341 GCA_012274485.2 Sinapis alba
GCTTGCGTCTAAGTCCTGAACAAACTATTTCTACATCATGTATATTATAAACAAAGATATGTAACTCAATTGTTTTATTTGAAAAATACATAAATATTCAGTGAAATATAAAACTTTTTTATAAAAAATCTTAAATTTATTCGGATAAAAAATTACAACTGGTAGGACTATAATTTTATTGTTTCATGAATAAAATGATATAAAAACTGGTTTGGATGAAAAATTATGGCTGTCGGAAGCCAAACCAGATGCCATAGCCGTAACAAAATGTTTCCTTCCACCTCGAGTGAGAGATGTTGGAACTAATCTTGAAGATAACGTTGGTTTCAAGTCAACTCAAACTAAGTTGAATTAGGAAGTTTATCTTAGAGTTTTATAGATAAGTTAAAGTTCATTAGAAATAGGAATAATAAATCTCTATATAAGTGAATGGTGAGATGTGCCATAAACTTACAAGATTAGAGATTGATTTGTGAGAACTTAGGTTTTGAGTTATTTTCCTAAGTTAATAAGAAGAGCTTTCTTATAGTTATTGATCTCATTATCTTGCAATTACGATAATAATTGGTATCAGAGCAAAACAAAAGAACAAACAGTCATGGGGGATCTTTCAACCATTATCAACAAACCAAAAGAAGGATCATCCTCTGCAATCAGCTGCCCTATGCTATCAGCCACAAACTATACGGTATGGGCAATTAGGATGAAAATACTTCTCAAAGTTCACAAAGTATGGGAGTTGGTTGAGGAGGAATCAATCGAGAATGATAAAAACGACATGGCAATCGCATTACTCTTCCAGTCCATTCCCGAATCACTTATTCTACAAGTAGGAGAACTTACCTCGGCAAAGCAAGTGTGGGATGCTATCAAGGCTCGACATCTAGGGGCAGACAGAGTTAGAGAAGCAAGGTTTCAAACTCTCATGGCTGAATTTGATCGTCTGAAGATGAAGGATAATGAAAAGATTGATGACTTCGTTGGCAAGTTATCGGAGATAGCGTCAAAATCAGCTGCTTTAGGTGAATCTATTGAAGAAACCAAACTGGTGAAAAAGTTTCTTAAATGTTTACCACGTAAAAAATATATACATATGGTGGCCTCCCTTGAACAAATGCTTGACCTCAAAGTTACTAGTTTCGAAGACATCATTGGTCGTATGAAAGCTTATGAAGAAAGGATATGCGATGAAGAAGAAGAAGGTCAAAGTGATCAAACTAAACTAATGTATGCAAATTCAGAAACACCAAACCAGCAAACGTATGGAGACTTTAGAGGTAGAGGCCGAGGAGGAAGGTACTATGGCAGAGGACGTAGTCGTGGAGGTAGGTCGTATAGAGAAATCGATTACTCTAAGGTCACTTGTTTCAGATGCGACAAGCTTGGGCACTTTGCCTCAAGCTGTCCGGATAGATTGTTAAAACTTCAAGAGGCATACGAGAGTAAGAGTGATGAAACACATGAAGCCGATGGTTTACTAATGCATGAAGTCGTATATCTTAATGAAAGGAATGTAAAGCCAAAAGAATTTGAGTCTAATGTGGACGGAGATAGGATTTGGTATCTTGACAATGGTGCAAGCAACCACATGACTGGCATACGAGATTACTTCAAGAACATTGATGAAAGTATTACCGGGAAAGTTAGATTTGGCGATGACTCTAGAATTGATATCAAAGGCAAAGGGTCTATATTGTTCTTGAACCAAACTGGAGAAAAGAAAATTCTATCTGATGTATATTTTATACCAGATCTCAAAAGCAACATCATAAGTCTCGGACAAGCCACTGAATCAGGATGTGAAGTGAGAATGAAAGAAGAACACCTCATGCTTCATGATAAGAAAGGAAATCTCATTGTCAAAGCTAAGAGAGCAAAGAATCGGTTATATAAGGTTCTTATGGACATTGTCCAGTCCGAGTGTCTTTATATAATGGACAATACCGAGTCCAGTCTATGGCATGCACGAATGGGACATATAGGAGCAACCACAATGAAGACAATGGTCAAGAATCAGCTGGTAATGGGCATACCAAACTTAAATACAGAGACCGGAACGTGTAGTGCTTGTTTGCTTGGCAAACAAACAAGACTTCCGTTTCCAAATGCAGCCTCTTACCGAGCTAGCAAGAAGCTTGAACTCATACATGGAGATTTATGTGGTCCTATCTCGCCATCTACAGCTGGTGGGAACCGATATATATTTGTTTTAATTGATGATTATAGCAGATACATGTGGACTATCTTGCTGCAAGAGAAAAGTGATGCATTCGATAAGTTCAAAAAGTTTAAAGTCATGGTAGAAGGAGAAACAGGGGAGACAATAAAGACTTTTAGGACCGATAGAGGGGGAGAATTTACATCCACCGAGTTTAAGAACTTCTGTGAAGTAAACGGGATCAATAGACACTTGACTGCTCCCTATTCTCCTCAACAAAACGGGGTAGTAGAACGCCGAAACAGAACGCTATTAGAGATGACTAGAAGCATTCTAAAACACATGGCCGTACCAAACTATCTGTGGGGAGAAGGAGTCCGACATTCCACTTATCTTATTAATAGGGTTGCAACGAAAGTATTGGTGAAACAAACTCCATACGAAGCATTAAGAGGTAAGAAGCCGAACATTGGACATATTCGAGTCTTTGGATGTCTAAGCTTCGCTAAGGTTGATAGCCATCAGCTAAGGAAACTCGATGATAGAGCAAGAACTCTTGTACATCTAGGGACAGAGCCGGGATCAAAAGCCTATAGATTATTTGACCCAACAACTCGGAAGGTGGTAGTAAGTAGAGATGTTGTTTTTAATGAGGATAAAGGATGGAAGTGGGATACCTCAACAAACAACAGAACAGAGCAACCGGGAATGTTTAGAATAAACTTTGGAGAATTTGGAAACAATGGCATAAGAGAAGAAGAAGAAGAAGATGTTGTAGAAGAAGATACTGTAGAAGAAAACCAGAACCATGACACCATTACGGAAGAAACTAACGACAGTGAAAACTCATCTCAGACTAGTACAGAACAAGTACAAGACTTGATACGAAGATCAACAAGGATCACTAGGAAGCCAAGCTACCTAGAAGACTACGTATACTTAGCTGATATTGAAGGAGACAAACTGATACTTCTCGTTAATGATGAACCACTAAGTTTCACCGAAGCTATCGACAAAGAAGTATGGAAAGATGCCTGCAAGGAAGAAATCAACTCAATTGTGAAGAATGGTGACTTCAAGATTAAAGGAGAGATTGTTGGAACTAATCTTGAAGATAACGTTGGTTTCAAGTCAACTCAAACTAAGTTGAATTAGGAAGTTTATCTTAGAGTTTTATAGATAAGTTAAAGTTCATTAGAAATAGGAATAATAAATCTCTATATAAGTGAATGGTGAGATGTGCCATAAACTTACAAGATTAGAGATTGATTTGTGAGAACTTAGGTTTTGAGTTATTTTCCTAAGTTAATAAGAAGAGCTTTCTTATAGTTATTGATCTCATTATCTTGCAATTACGATAATAAGAGATGTGATTCGATTTCGAAATTAAAGCCTTTATCGTAAAAGAGAATCGATTTCTAAGAGATTTCGAGAAGTTCAAAAGTGTCGGCCATTTAGTTGTGATATAGGAAAAAGGGTAAAAGGGGAAGAATCGATCAAAAAGGAGAGTGACACTTATTACAACTTTCCAACCCCAAATTGTTTTGCTTTCTTCCAACTCTGTTTGTCCGTTTCCTCTATTTCCATTGGAATATGTGTGTCTATGCATCCTGCTGTTTCCATCTTACTTGTCACATTTACAGTGTCTTCTAATTAATAGAACTATAACCTGAGGACTGAGATGGATATAATGATGATACTCGTGGAATTTTGTTGAGCATATAATGATGATATTCATATAATATCAGATAGCCAAATATTGAATATTTTGTCAGCTCCAACGCTGATATCTCGTATAGTACTCAGTCTCTGGACAATGTGAGTCTTCTTAGAACTTTATTTACATTGATATTTTTGAAGAAAAGAAGCACGTGGTAAAATTATAATTGTAAGAAAAGGAAAGTAAAAAAGAGGGTTATGAAATTGATGGTCTGCTGCATCCTCAGACAAAATATCGTAAGGTCTCGTGATTAACTCCTTTAGATTTTTTCCCATCATATTTTTTGGTCTTTTAACCCTTCTCGACTGAATCATGACATATGCAGAATTTATTTCATGGATTTAAACAAACTTAATAATTTGCTACATGGAAAATGTCCTTTTCATTGTATATTTTCCCCCACTCCTGAATACGACGACTATCGGACTATGACCACATGGTGCCAGTACCCACGACTAAAAAATTTAATATATAAGCTTTTTCTCCGTATATATTCGCGTAAAAACTTATGACAGATGATGGTGATAATTTTAGGGCAATTCTCTTAAATAGTTTTTTTAAGTTTTTGTCACAAAAATAGCCCTAAAAAATAAAATGACCAAAATAGATTTTTTTTTTTTTGAAATTTTGATTTTTTTTTTTTTTTTTTTTGAAATTTGAAACCCTAACCCCAAACTCATCCCTTAACTCTAAACCCTAAAGTCCAAATTAGTTAATCTTATTGGTATAAATGCATATAAATGAATTTTTTAGCTTCTAAAAAAAACATTTTGGTCACTTTCTTCCTTAAAAATTATTTTTGTGACAAACAAACTAAAAAAGATATCTAAGAGAATTTCTCCTAATTTTATGTAATAATTTCTTTTACATCTCATTACTCGAAAAAAAAAAAAAAAAAAGAACCCATGCATGTTTCAAAATTAAAAAACAAAAGGTCCACCAGTTTCAGTTATAATGTTGCTGATCATGCCATGGCCAAAATCCAGATTGGTCACCCATTGCACAGAACGTGTTACTGATACTGTTCTCTTCTTTAACCATACTCTGTCCTGAAGACAAGTTTTGGAAGAACTGTGTGGTCGTTGCGGTGGCTGGCGACGGTGGGAAGAAGTGTCGACCAACTGTTTGCGGCGGGGGTGGGTGACCTGCGGTTATTGTGCTTTCTATTGATGTGGGCGGTGGCGTCGAGATATCAAGTCTGAGATTATCGGAGATATTGTCGCTTCTGTTACTGCAAGACCCTTCTGTTTCTTTGTTCAGATTTATAGGTTCTGTTTGTTCTTTATTTTTTAATCCCATTATCTGTATTTAACAAAACCCATCAATATTTGAATGAAAAAAAAAAAACAGAGTGCTGTAAATGTGATAAGCATTAGAAGGCTATTGTTTTTTTTCCAGATCTTTGTTGCACACAAGAGGGAAAAAAAAAGAGATGGTGATGTTTGAAAAGCCATTAATCATGTCCAGTTTATTAACCCTACTTGAAAGCAATTCCTGATCCCAATAATTATTGACCAAAAAAAATTATTAACAAAAAATATAAACTTCAATCTTTAATATTTTTCAGAAAAATATTTATACTTACCCTAACAATTTATTAATTTATAAAGAAAATATAACAAAGAAAAGAAGAACTTCTTTAAAAATAAAAAATAAAATAAAGAAACGAACAAAACAAAAGGTCAATCTTTTAATATTTAAGACAATTATGAGATTAATTAAACAAAAAATCTTGATTTTTGACAGTTTTAGAAATAAAAGAAACTAAGAGATTCAATCTTTTAACCCGAATAAAACTAAACATATAAAACAAATGAATATAAACTCTAATTTTTAACTTCTAGAGAAAATTGTGAGATTAATTACCTCAGCTTGGAGTTTCTGATTGTGAGTTTGAAGACGATCGTTTTCAGCTTTAAGTGCATCGAATTTTAGTTTAAGAGTATCATAATCTTTCTCGAGCTGCTTTGTTTTCCAGCGAGCTCTTCTGTTTTGAAACCAAATCGCGATCTGTCTTGGCTGTAAACCTAAGGCACGAGCCAACTGCATTTTCCCCTCTGGTTCAAGTTTGTTGCCAAGCTCGAAAGTCTTCTCCAATGTCTTCACTTGCTCCATGTTCAATCTCCTCTTTTTCTCTCCCATCTGAGACCCATCATCTGAATAATCCTCTTCTAATATATGCTTACCTATAAACGAAGTAAATCCTGAAAACAGAACAAAAATAGAGGTTTTAGTAAACAGAGAAGATGATAAGTAAGTGTATGTGTATACCATTGAGATCTTGAGGCATGGAGCAAGAAGGAAGGATCGGTGCAAGAGATGAAGAATGATGAGGATGATCGTCTTCGTAAGAGTTTTGGATTATGAAACTTGAAGGGAAAAAAGACATCCCATTATTACAAGACATTATCGCCTGTTTTTGAAACAGAAGACAAGGCACTGTCTGCTTAATCTTTGGTCGTTTCTCCTTAGCTTCTTCTTGCCATCATAATTGATAACTCAGGATCTCAAAGCTCTTTCTATGAGTCGGAGAATCAAGTGGAAAAAAAGAGGAAAAAAGAAAGTGGAATGAATAGGCTTAGACTATGCCAGTTGTGGTATGTGTTATAGAAAGGCTGATAGAGTGTGACTTTAAGCTGAAGAGGGATATCGAAATAAAAATTAACTAGAAGAAATAGCTTAAACAAAATTAAAAACATAAGTTTAACTCCACCTTTTTATTTTCCACTATAGAGATATTTTAAAACCAGTGTAGGTTTTCAAATATTGGTGGGTTAAAATTTACATTATACCATGGTATACCATTTACTCTCCAACATATATAGAAATTTATTTTGCGGTGTTGATATTCATCGATTAATAAAATTTGGATACTATGTGAGGTGTAGTTGCCTTGAGTTAAGCCAGAGAATCATCAAGAGGTAGACCAAATGCGGCTAGATTGTTTACAACCTAAAGAAGATCAAGATATAAAATAGGCAATTCTCTTTAATATTTTTCATAAAAATAGTTTTAAAAAAAAATGACCAAAATAGTCTTTTTATTTTTAAAAAATTAATATTTTATTTTTATTTTTTAAAATTTAAAACCTTAACCCTAAATCCTTGCTTCTTTAACTATAAACCGTAAATCTAGAATAGTTAACCCTAGAGATATAAATATATATTTATCTTTTTAATGAAACATTTTAGTTATTTTTCTTCCTTGTGTACTATTTTAATATTATTATAGGTATTTCTCTATAAAATTTATTATTTTATATTTTTTTTTAATAACTAAAACTTTTATGATCTGTAAATTCGTAATTTTATGACAAAATCTGATCATGTAATTTAACTCTTATTTAGAATTTACATTTCTTATATATTCTTTTTTGAATAACTAGGATATATTGGTAGACCCATACATCTTTTAAAATGACTCATAAACTATTTTCAGTTAATTCTTTTTTCGAGAGAAAATCTCATCCAACAAAATTTGAATATACGATCAAACATGTACTAGATAATCTAAGAATTTTATTAAGACGATTCTTCATCGGTCATCTTGAACATATGAGTGAAAGATTTCTACTAAACAGTTTAAGATTTTAGAGAAATTGCATGTGTTAAAAAAACTGCTTAAAATTCTACAAGTTAGTTATGGATTTTCAAAAAACAAACAATCAAAACTATTATAACATTTAGATTTATGATTTACTGATTATTGTTTAGAGTTTAATATTTAGGAGGTGAATTAAATTTATAAACTTCTAGAAATGTTTTATAAATTATTTTTAAATATTTATAAATGATTTACGAATATTAATCTAGTTTTTCCATCACAAATATAAAATAATTATGAAAACGATTGTTTTACATATAAATTTTTAAAAATGATATTAAATTTATGGTAAAGTTGAAATTCACCAAATTTTAACCATTATGCCAATTTTCGTTGGTATTTGTGTTGTGTTTACACTATATCTAAATATAAATCTTTCAGAATACATATTGTTGACAAATTTACATATATTAAGGAGGGAAATTCTGCAAGGGTTACAGCTTGCGTACAATATAGGAAAAGATGAATCGAAGAGAATAAAAAAGGTGAGAAAGAAAGGACTCATTTTTCCCCTTGGGAGAGACATGAAGAGGTGTTCTCTCTCATTGATCATATTTGTCCTTTTAATCTTTATCTATCTCTTTTTTGTAACCCAAATGAGATGGGTCCAACTATCGAAGTTGTTTGTCTCTCATTAATTCTCCAAATCAAAGATTTAACTACTGTATAATTCATTACTAAGTAATTACCTACTTTAATTGTGAAAAAACCTACACTCTAATATCGAAAGATATGAATTACATTAGTTCAAAAAAGAAGAAGATATGAATTACACAAATTCCATATTGTAACTGAAAAAGAATATACAGTACTATAGAAAATATATTCCATTCACTAGTATATATTATCAATCGATTAATAAACATTTTTCCTGGAAATTGTTATTTTTATTAAATAAAAAAAAATTACGAAGGACAATGGTAGATGTCAAAATTAAGCATGCGCATTTGAATCCAAAAACTCCAAACAAAAATAGATATAAAAATAAAGAAATTCCGTTAGATAAGTTCTTTTAGTTTGTTTGTCACAAAAATAGTTTTTAAGAAAGAAAATGACCAAAATATTTTTTTTAGAAGCTAAAAAATTCATTTATATGCATTTATACCCCTACGGTTAACTAATTTGGACTTTAGGGTTTAGAGTTAAAGGGTGGATTTGAGGTTAGAGTTTCAAATTTCAAAACAAAAAATCAAAAAAATCAAAATTTCAAAAAAAGAAAATCTATTTTGGTCATTTTATTTTTTGAGAGCTATTTTTGTGACAAAAACTTAAAAAGGGCTATTTAAGAGAATTGTCCATAAAAATATCTAACCCGAAATTATTTATCCACAAGAACCAAAATCAAAATAAACCGATTTGAATATATTCGAACAACCGAGTAGATCCGACTCGAGATAAATTGATTCATAAAAGATCCCAAAATATGAATATTCAATACTATGATTTCATATGTCTTATTTTCTATATTTTAATTTATGATTTAATTATATGTTTTTGTTTGTAATTTTTGTTATTATTTTGTAACTTTTTTAAATAATACAAAATATTAAAATGTCAAGTTTTAAGTTTAACAAGTTAATTTCAATTATTAAAAGTTTATTTTTGATTATTTTATAAATTTTATATAAATATAACGGATTTTGGCTAAATTTTGATAAGATTCAGATATTTCAAGTCTTTTTCAAATTCTAAATACATGAACCCATTTAGACTCATTGAGTTTTTAAAATTGTAGGTATTTATTTAATTATATACCTGAAACGATCTAAATTTGATAGAAACCGACTTAAATTCGAACCAAATTTTTTAAATACCTAATTACATTAAAATATTTAGGACCCAAAGCATCAAGATTCAAAAGAAACTGATATGAACCTCATCTGAAAAACCAAAAGAAAGGAATATAGGTCTAGAAACAGAAAGAATACATAGGCTAAGATAAAAAAAAATACAAACAACCAGTGGTGGATCTAGAAAATAAATATATTGGGGGCAAAATATAAATGACAACGGAAGCAAGTTGATTTAAGAGTTTATGGTAACTAAACCACCGCTATACCTTATTCATCTGGCGGTTTGAAGGCTGATCAAAGGTCATACTACTCTCACCACAGTCCTTTTGGGATTGGGTTGACCAAGCATACATAGCCAGTCCATATATAACCTTTCCCAAGAACCCAGTAAAATAAAACTGTGTTTGAAAAGCATTGCCGGTAGAGCTGGGAAGCGGCCCAAACACGTCTTGCAGCCAATTCGCTGGTCGGGTTACTTTTTTAAAAATCTAATATGCTTAACCTACAAAGAAAATATATTATAGAGAAATTCCCTTAGATAATTTCTTTTAGTTTGTTCTTCACAAAAATAGTTTTAAAGAAGAAAATGACAAAAATAGGTTTTTTTAGAAGTTAACATTTTTATTTATATGCATTTATACCTTTAGGGTTAACTAATTTAGATTTTAGGGTTTAGAGTTAAGGGGTGGGTTTGGAGATAGGATTTCAAATTTCAAAAAATAATAAAAAAAATGAAAATTTCAATAAAATAAAATGACTGTTTTTTGGGGTATTTTTATGACAAAAAGTTAAAAAAGACTATTTAAGAAAATTACCCTATATTATATCCACATCTGGTTCACCAAAATTTTTGGGTAATCTTCAGAAACCACATGTACTATTAAATATAATAAAAGTATTTTAGTTATATATTAATTATTTTTTTAAAAAATAACATAATTATATATTTAAAAAATATTTATACTATTTTAGTTATAAATATATAATTTATATTATTTTAAAAACAATTGTGGGTTGACAAGTATACATAAATCAGTTTGTTGGATTCGTACTTGTCCGGCGTAACATAAGCTTAATACATACCCACATCCTGAGAGAACTTTTGATTAAAATTTCAGCTCGGATAGCAGGTTACTAAAATTCACATCAGAGGTTCCTTAACAAAGCCATAACCATTAGGAGCAACAAGAAACTGATTCAAACAAAGCATAGAGGAAGAGATCATCAATCCATGAGGAACCAATTTCTTTTGTTTCCCTTCTCCTAAATAGTACATGTATGTTCTACGTTTATCATGGTCGATAAAACAATTTTGTATTTCGTATATGAAATTTTAGGTCTTCTCTATTTATTATGGTACATCACATCTGATCTCAAACCTACGAGCCTTAGCCTAACCTACACATAGCAAGGAATCAACATTAATCATGATCCTGTGTATATAGAGTATATTAATAAATAAGCTATTATGAACAAACGCGAATTGAACTCGTAAAGAAATAAAAGAATTTAAGAGACTAGTTGTTAAGGTTGATTTATTATATGAATGAATAACTTTATAGTCTTTTAGATTCATATATTTATAACAGTTTTAAAATCCGATTTTCTTTTTCTATTTAGAAATACATCTTAGAAAAAGTGATTTTTTTAATCCTAAAAAGTGTACCGTATACTGCGGCAGTCATAAAGCCCCGCACCTCCCAGATGTAATCTTGCTAGCAAATCTATTTTCCTTGTGCCTATCATGCTTGCATCCGGTCGGACTACGTACGTCCGGTCCAACGAATAAGGAGTTTTTACTGATTCACAAGAAATTTAAAACACGTTTAGATGTAGCATACGTAACCACAAAATGTTATATAATTAGAAAATAGCCATAATACAAAATATAGACGATGAATAATTACTAATCAAATGTGCACAAAAGTAATCTTGTCGTTAGGAAGCAGTGTTTGCATAATTTTTTTTTACACAAAAGTAATCTTGTCGATTGGACATATCAAGAGGAGCTACAAAATATAGTCGATGAAGTATTTCGGTATTCTAGTCCTCGCGCTAAGATTCTCTACTTTTTTTTTTTTTTTTTTTTTTTTTTTTTTTTTTTTTTTTTTTTTTTTTTTTTTTTTTTTTTTTTTTTTTTTTTTTTTTTTTTTTTT
>MU106097.1:152098-180616 GCA_012274485.2 Sinapis alba
CACACGCCAGTGTCGACAGCTGAGCACGACCCCGAGCTAGACTGAGCCTCCGAAGCTTCCAAGGCGGAGAATGAAAGGCTTCGACACTTCAAGACGCCAAGAAGAGACGAAAAGGACCCACAAACCACCACCGCTCGAGCTACAAACAGGACATGAGCAGACACACGACTGCAGACCGGATATGGAGCACAAACCGCACACTCGCCTCCATGTGCCACCGACCCTCCAAACGGCTAAAGGGGCCGAATGCAAAACCCTAAAAATCCGACTCCGCCAAGCGAACCCACACCACCCACCGCCTCCGGACTCCATGACTGAGCAGAAACTAAACCAGAACTAAGCCTCTTTGCGCACAGAGACGATTCCGGCGAGACCCCCAACACACAGCCGCGAAGAAAACGAAGAGGATGACGGGACCATGACGAAGCAAAGAACAGATGGAGATATGGGAAGAAGAAGAGACGCCTCCGACGTCGGCACGCGCCCTGACGCGCCACCGGACGCCGGAGCTAAAGTTATGGCAGATCGGACGCGAGGAAGAAGATAAGCAGGAGAGAGAAAGAAGATTTCTTTTTTCCCCAATTTCATCACCAAGATTCTCTACTTCTTCAAATCTTATCTGGTTTTCCTTCAAAGAAATGGAGATAAATCGAATTTAGTGTCAACAAAACAATTAAATTACAAGCAACAACTCGTTTTAAAATTTAGTTTGAAACAACAAATTTTATTCGTAATACGTAATTTTGAAAATGGAAAATATAAAAACGGAAATATACAAGATCCAAAAATCAAAAATATAAACACAGAACGTGTTACATTTATATGTTACAAGGCTTATGCACACATGAATGCATGCATATGCATGTATAGACAGATGTATAAAATAAGGTACGTGGGGAATTTAGGTTAAGGCCTTAAGAGAATAAACAAACGAAAATACTGTTTAATTATCCCCACATAAGAGCTGTTGAATCTTGTCCCTACTTCCTTTCCTCTTCCATTCCTTTTCCTAATCGATCTTTTTCTTAATTTTTTTTTCCCAACACCCTTTGTGGCGTTTTCATCGATCAATTTATCAAAATAGTTTTCTCAGACAACATGAACCACATAATTATTAACACCTACGCTCCATTTCACTTTATAACAAGATGCCCTTAATCATTACTTATTAGAGTACTTATCCATCTATCTGACATTCACTGATGCACACAAAGTTATCACCTCGTGTGAAATATTGTATAGAAGCATGTGTATTATTCATGATCTAGATAACATATATATACAACGCAAAGCCTAAGGCTAATAGGAAGAAGATAAACATCGATGTACATAAACCCCATAGAAGTATGAGTCATATCTTTATCCTTATTTTAATACTTTCTCTCAAGTTGGTAATGAAATGTCTTGAATGCCCAATTTGAAAAGAAGATATTTAAATGTAGGAGTGGGCAACGACTTGGTAAGTAGGTCTGCAGGTTGCTCCTTTGTTGAAATATATTCAGTAGTAAGTATCTTGGCATGAACGGCATCCCTGACCTTATGACAATCATTCTCGATATGTTTTGTCCGTTTATGAAAGATTGGATTCTTGGCGATATGTATGGCAGATTGACTATCACAGAACAATTGCATTGAGGTCCAAACTTCTTCTCTTGCGCAGCAAAGAGGTCCACTGTAGCCTGAAGAATCACTGCGCCCTGATTATTAAGCATCTCAAGGCATTTTCTAGTCCTAGATGCCTGTCCATACAAGTTATGCATTGTCTCGTATGCATCCCGACGAGCCTGATAGGCGCGAATCATGTCTAAGCGACGGTTACACTTCGCGATCATGTCAGTCTCCACTCTGATCCGATCATGGGTAACTTCATAACTTCTCCACTCTTTGAGTTGAGTGGTCTCTCTGAGAAACCTCAAGGGAGCAACATATTTTTCTCGCTCTCAATCGGCTTTCCCCCTTTCTAGCGCGTCCTTTTCATGTTCCTGCGCGAAGTTTTTCTGCTCCAACTCCTCCACTTTAGTACGAGTAGACGCCAATTTGAGTCTCATGACCTCCATCTTCTTCTTTTGAGTCTCCCTGCGAGCAACCGAACGATCTTTCTCCATGACAGCAACCTCTAACGCTTCCTTGAACTCCTTCTCCTTGCGAGTGATGCAGGCGTCTTTGGCTTTAGAAAGCTCCTCGGATCGTTCGGTTGTAGGAGATGGATTGCATCATCCACAAGGCCCACCAAAAAGCTGGTATGGACCATTTAAATCTTAGAGATAGATTGACAGCTCGGCTTGGCGACAGAAGGATCAACTAAGAGACTCGGCTTCGGATTACTTTTACTCGGAGGGGTCGAGTAAAATCGGCTCAGCTTGGTAATTTGACTCTGTAGCCTATTCACTTGGCCAAAGAAGCAAAGTCAATTAGGGCAACCGACTTAGGGCATGAGTAAGAGGACCTATTATAAAAGGAGAAGAGGCAAGAAAGAGGGGAATTGACATAAAAACACACACACATGGCGGTTAAAATTAGGGTTTTATACCTTTAGATGCTTATCGATTTGTATGTTTTCCGGCCAACTCTCCAAAAAAAAATTCTTCAAATGGCCACATTCTTCCCAGCCCAAGTCCAAGCTCACGCTCACGCTGAGTCTAACCGGCCATACAGCGGCGCGCACGTAGAAAGCTTTCCTTTACCTGTGCGCTATTTGAACAAAGAGTATCATGAATACTTATTTATACTACTTTAGCTTTGTTTCTTCAGTCGATACGGGAGGCACTTAGGCCATATCCAGCGGTAGTTTTTTAGTAAGTATACTAAGATTAAAAAATTAGAAAATATTGAAAAAAATGAAATGAAAAGACAGGCAGTATCGTGCAAAGATATTTTTCTCTTAACATTAAAACCTTTTTTCATGTGCCATTTCCTTATTGGTTAACTTATTTTCCTAAATAAATTCTTTTATTTTTTCACTTTAAAATACTTAATACAGTTTGCAACCATTGAGGTTTCTCTTATATTACATGTTAAGGCCTTCTCGCTGCTTGTTTGCTTGGCTGACTGTGGTATTTTATTAGATTTTTGGTTGATTTAATAAGCCTTGCATGACTATATTATATTTGACCTTTAAAGATTAGAACATTGTAGAAATTTGTTTTATGTATGTTTCAGTTTGTTCTTAGGTGTTCTTGTTAGGGTTCTAGTTTCCTTTTTTTTTTCCTAGTTTCCTTTTATTGGATTTTTTTTTTGGGATTTTAACGTGTTTTACCAGCATATGTATTATTTTTCACCCAACGTTTAATATAAATCAAATAAAAAATCAAAAGGACATTATCTACAAGCTGGATAACTGAATATATATATATATATATCGACAAAAGAATGTAATGAAATCAGCTGAAAAAAAATGTAAATAGAAGAAAAATAATACTACTAAACTAAGTTTGTAAACTAATTCAGAGTTTGTCGACTAGCGAACAAACATGACATGTTTATTAATTCAATGGATCTGTTCATCATCGATGTCAGTCGAACATCGCGCAAGTGGACCGTCAACTTCAACCAGAGCATGCATTTTTTTTTGCTAAAGAGGGAGTAAAATAAACTCTCGAAGTAATAACAGTATTTTATTATATTGTAATACACCATTCTCATGATTATCATTTATTTTACTGAATATCAGATACAACAATTTTTTTCACAAACATATATTTATATAGACAAAAGATAAAGTCAGATTATCTATTCTTAAAATAAAAGCTTTTTCGTTTTTTACCAAAAAAAAAAATTATATTGCTAAAGATATTTCCTAACTTTTGTATCTATTTATGTGCATACGTGCAACCATGATATGTAGACGAACATTAGCATTGGCCTACCCTTTATATTATTATAACTTAGTGGTCCGTTTTACTATTAGAATTTTAGTCATGTAATAAAGTTTTGAAAGTTAGCCCAAGCATTTTGTTGATTTGTTTTCTGGTTTAACTTAGGATCATCCCAAATTTATGGAAAAAATCATATTAATCACATTTTTCTTGAATATTTAAATGAAACGTAAGTAGTGGTTTATATCCATGTGGCTATACATGGAGCTAGTAATTTTGTATTAAAATAAATAATTTATAATCTGAATATTGATATGACGATTCTTCATTCAGTAAAAACCATTAGATTAATAAGTTTTAAAATATTTAGATTCCTAAGAAAATCAAACGCAGATACATATATGTTTCAAGTACATCAATCTGTTAACTTGTTTTTTTTTTTTTTCGTGTCAACTTTTGGATTTTTATTAAATTTCCAAACCCAGCGGACCAAGATACAAAAGATGGTTATAGTTATAATCTCAACTTAGAGTTATTAATTTTGGGGCAGTTTTCATGTTTTTATTACAACATACGACAGTTTTAACTACTGAGGAACTTTTTTATAATTAAAATTAAATAATTGTTAACTAAATTAATTCATGTGCCCAAGATAGTTTTACATTTGGCAATTTGCATTATTTATCTTCTCTTTCTATCTGATTATCATCACGGTTTTCTTTTTTTCTTTTGAAAAATATGTTCAGTTTTTTCTTCTTCTTTTACCCTGAAAATCATATTTTTCTGCAAATCATTATTTTTTACCATCATAATTTCATATTCTCTTTTATTTTATGTATCACTGACTTATTTTTTATTGCAGATTTACAGATCCAAAAATTCAATACAAGTTATATTTTCTCTTTTTTCGCTTTTCAGATATGTGATAAAGTAGAGATACATCAGAATTGATGACGGATCTTTTTTGATCATCGGCACATCTTTTCCAATTCTTTAACGTTTTTGGTTCATGTATATAAGAAGCAAATTGATAAAAAATCAAGTAAAAACAAGTGACTTGTAAACCTATGTTGTTCCTTTCTCCATGAGCCTTTAAAACCCTTCGTCGTCACCGGCTAATTCTGAAGTGATCCACCACCGAATAACGATTCACCACCACATGTCACGAAAGCTCCATGAGCAACAATGACCACTTTTAGCTTTATTTCACATATGATCTTTTAACTTTTGAGTATATTCATTTTTGTCTTCAAAGTTTCTGATTTGCAAATATATCCCTTTCAAATTGACTCCTGACTTTTTAATTGTACAGATCAAACATTCCATGATTACACGAACGAGTCCTTGAACTTCCGAAAGTTTTCTATTCGGCTTTTAACTTTGCAAATTGTAGAAAATAACCTCTTAATTTAGTGTTAAACTTTCAATTATTCACTCAAAATATATCATTGTAACAGAGTAAACATGTTCCACTAAAGTTCCAACAGAGTTGTTAAACAAAGTTTCAAAGATAAAGCACTTTAAAAAAAATATTTTGTTATTGAGTTATGTTCCTCTTCACAATTAATTTGAGAATCAGCCTCATATTACTTTGTATAATGATATGAAAGTTATATTTTACTATCATTTCATCTTTGAATGGACTTAATCTAATTTTCAAGAGATGTACACACGTACACTACCAAATTTGTTGTACACATGTACGCTACCAACCTTTAATGTACACATGTATTTTAAACATATGTGTACATATAAATATCTGATAAAATATTATATATATTGTACACGTTAACCTTTGTCGATAGTCAAAAACATATGTGTACATGTAAATTTCTTTTGAAAGTAAATATGTTAAAAATGCAAACAGTTTTAGATGTGTTTAGAAAAGAATGAAAACCTTTCAATACCTAGCTTTCAGTGCATAACCATGTGTGCCTGTGAAATATTTTTTGCAAATATCGTCCCATTGATTTGTTTCAATATTGGAGCATGCTACCATGTTGAAAGATTGTTTTCTGTATAATGTGATTTTGTACATTCCTTGTCGTGTACACATGTACATAGAAGGTGATTGGAAATATGTGGTGTCATTATACACATATAGATGTGTCAAATATCACCAATATGTAAAAATATATTTTACTATCCATGTGTATAATATTATACAAAATTACATGTACACCGACTTATTTGTACATTGCGAAAATTATAATATTTAATAATTTCAATGAGTATAGTTGCTAAAAAATGCATTTAGAGGTTTTTGGTACATTTATTTCTTCATTTCATTCAATAGGGTTTAAAATACAAATTTAAAAGTTTTAGGTTAATTGAAAAGGACTTATTTGCAAATCTAAAGTTTTAGAACAATAGTAGAAATAATTAAAATTACAAGGACCATATATGAACATTAAGAAAACTTAATTTCAAGGTTCAACAATGGCGATTTAATCTCGGATGCAGCGACGGCTTCCCTTTACGGTCCACCGGAGGAACGAAGAGAGGTTGAAATCACCACAAAGACCTTTTGGGACACCTTGGAAGAGAAGCTGAGAGCACGACGTAGAGGTTTCCCATCTGACTTGAGATATTGCAGAAGAAAAGATATGTGTAAAAGAAAAAAGATGGCAGTGGAACTCATTGTACCTGTGAATTGCAGTGGAGAAACTTGTCGACTTACATCAATCATGATGTATATAGTATGTGACGGTAAATCAGTTACTATGAGCTGAGTTTATGGCTTAATCTGAATTTTGCAAAGATAAATTTTTGAAAAAAAATTGGAAATCAAGGATTTTAAAATAAAGAAGATAAGAAAGTTTTAGAAATAAAAAAAAAAGAAGATAGGAGAGAAAGATGAAAGTTGATCAAGAAGATAAGAGAGAGATGAAAGTGAGTCTTACTACTTACAATATAGTTATGTTTTAATTCAAAAAAAACTGAACGATATATGATGAGTTAGAAAAAAGTGACAGGCGGAGAAGAGCGGACGTGGAGACTCAGGTCGGGGGGTGTCTGTAGAAGAAAGTGTTTTATTGTGTTATTAAAAACTTGAAACTGACTTTTGGTGTAATTGTTTCCTCAACTTATACAGTCAACATAAATTTAAAATTCAAAGATTAGGTCCAGTTTAATGACTTAAATCTCCATTGTGTGCCAAGAACACTTCCACGCATCCTATCGACAAAAAGCTGTAGATATGCATCACAATCTTCTGATGCATGATGCTCAAATGTGGAGATACATATTTTTACGCACCGCCGTGAGTTGAGAAGCCTGAGATGCCATGCCACGTCGCCGCAAATAACAATTACATGAGCCTTATCTACTGAACATCAATCTGTCTCATCTAAGTCTTGAACTTCTTGCTGATGAGAGATTTCTCTCAAGCCGAGGCTAGTTGATCGAAAAAGTCAGAGGCACCACGAGTTATGAATAGTAGAAATTTAAGCCAAGTTGAAATTCAATTTTTTGTTGGACCATTGTTAAAACGCCAACTTCTACTGAATCGTCTTCAAAGAGCTTAAAAGTTCATCAAAACTTTCCCTTCATTCTTTGAAAAGCTTTACCTTAACATCTCTAATGGCTAAATATCGGTAAATATTGACTCTCTGAAGAAGCTTCAATTGACGCGATGAAACTGATTTCCAACAGAAGCCAACTAGATTGTGATGAAGAACAATGAAAGATTGATTTCATGAAACCAATCATAGTGATCATGTTTATTATCTTCAATCAACAATCCGATAAGATTGAGCATGAAGATCAGTTCGAAAGTGATTGAAGAAGCACATCAAAAATTTGTCAACATAAAAACTAAATTCGTTAACTAGAAGACAAAACTGATCAAAAATCTAAAATATATAACATACAAAAAATCGATTAATTTTTTTTCATTTCTTATTTCTTTCTATTTTCAAATATATTAAAATTATGCTTCAACCTAGTTTTAAATTGAACGGACCTTGTGGTCAAGTGGTAGTGGACGGATCTGGGACGCAAACACGTTTCAGATTCGATATTCGTGCTATGCGAAACTAAGTCACATTGTTCTATTCACCTAACGCGGATATGGGTCTATGTTTTAGAACCCATTTGAATGCCCTGAAGAATGAGTCAATCCGCGGGCTTGCGACTCCCCTGGATTCAACAAGGTTAAAAAAAAATTTGTAGAAAAAAAACTACTTTTAAATTTAATATTCATGCAAATTATTTTTTGCAGGATGCTTATTTTTATAGTTTGGCAATCTGTTACGATGAACACTATTCACTCAAAAACACACACTAAACATCCTAATTAAAAACAGGTGACCAAGTGACGCACGTCAAATAATAAGCGTTGACATATGGGTGGATATGGAGCAATAATCCAGATATCTGGAGGTAACTTTTAATCTGATTTTTTTTCGTTGAATAGTCAATTTTCTAGTTTTTATTATTTTCTGTCATATGGATATTCAGTGTATGCATATTTAAAAAGGTATATTTTAGTTAAATATATGATGCTATTCATATAAGTAAATAAAAAATAATTTTTATAAAATAAAAATATCTTATTATAAAATAAAATGTTGCTTGTTTTAAAACTCTAATAACTGTATATAATCAATTTAATGAATAAAATTTATGAAAAACATAAATTAAAACATAATAATTGTATAATTTATATATAAGTCTTTACATATATAAATCGGAGGAGATACACAATTTTAAAAAATAATTTTATTTGTGATTTATTTATTTCTTTAACAGATATTGTATATTAATATTTACTAGGTAGTGATCAGTGCTGTGTGCGGAATGAAATAGTTGATTATATTATTTATTTTACATTGTAGTAACGTATTTGTCGTATAATTTTTTCTAGGATTGAACATTTCAAATATCCGTTTGATCTATTCGAATTTCAGATTTTAGAGTAAGAAACTTAAATCTGATTAGAATATTTACAAATTTTATTTTGAATTTGGTTTGGATTTGGTTTGAATCATTGCGGATTGGGTTCAAGTTCGAGTTCTGATACCCATTTTGTTATGTAATTTTTAAACAAATTTTTAAATAAACTTAAATCCTCAAAATATAAAAATAAAAATAATAAAAATATAAAAATTAAAGAATTTAAGATTAAATATTTAAATTTACATAAAATTTACTTCAATTTAAATATTGGATAGAGAACAAATAGATATTTTTAGTATTTTGAATATTTTTTGTTATTTTAAAATATTTACTTGTGACCATTTTGATAATTTTTACATATTTTCATATTTTTGAATATCTAATAATAATAAAATTTAAAATAATTAATATATCTAAATATATTATTATGATTTATATAGTTTCAATAGCTAAAATATTACAGTTTAGATTAGATTTAAGTTTGATTATTCGGATATTAAATTTATATTCATTTGAATACCTAATCAGTTTTAGTTTGTGTTTTGTATTACTTTCAAATCAAGTTTGTTTTCGTTTTTCAGATCCAAATATTTACCCAGACTTACTTGTTCTACTAATATAAAGCAAAACAAATAAAAGTAAAACAAATATTTTGAGCTTATTTTACATACATAATTAGTAACCATACTTTAAAAATCTTAATAAAAATGATTGAGCATCGTGTCAATATTGTTAGAGGCATGTTATAAAATTGATTTAGTCTATAACCAATAGCGATAATTCTTACAATTTTTTTTTTGTAAAATGATAAAACATTATACAATTGAGTGAAAGAGATTAAAATTGTGTCAAAAATAATATGATCTCTTCATTCGGCACCTGAACTATATTTTTATTCTATTTTGCGAATTTTCTTTCCTTTTAAAATTTTTTCTGATTTCATTTTTTTTTAAAAAAAATCTGGTTATATTTCTATTTCTGATATGAAAGCTATGTAAAGAAACACAACATTTGGCTAAACTAAAGAATCGGTTTTGTGAGTGGTGTTTTTTACCTTAATTTTTTAGTTCATATCCAATTACAATTATTTATTGGATACGGGTATCTGATTTTTTTGGATACGGATATTTGATTTATTCAGATATTTAGACGTGAAAGGTATACCATAATTTTATTATAATCAATACTGATTTTAAATGTAGGTTTTGTTTAAAGTATTTAACAAACAAGAGAGTAGAATTTTTTTTTAAAAAACTTTAAATCTGATTCTGACAACACAGTTGTCCAGAATGGGACCGGTAAGGCCACTTGAATTTTATTTGCATTACTTACTCTTGTTCAGTTCTTTGGTAGTAGGGTCTATGTCTTTTAATAACTTAACAAACAATTTTAAAGACAAAACAACAAAATTGTATCATTATCATTAGTCCCACTAGAAATTTAATAAACTAATTAAAGAAAGAAATATAAATATAGTAGCTAAAACAAATAAAAGAGAAAACTCTATCAAACCACATAAAAAAAGGAATAATTCCATAAAGAAAATATTCAATTTTTTCCTTCATCATATTTGGGCTTTACTTTTTCAGTTTTACCATCTTCTTGTTTGTTTCCCTATTTTACCCTTATGGATTTCTACATGAACAGTTCTGACTGCAGTAACGTGTAATAGTTAGCAGTTTCATCTTCAAGCTCCCAAAGCCCATTACCAAACCCATCTAATAAACTAAACTCATTAATGTAATCTTGATTAGTTTCATTGTTAATCATCTCATAATTACTCCCGCTGGAGACAGTGTTAGGTATCCCTAGTTCGTCGTCGGAAGCTTCAAGAAGATGCTTCATCACTTTCTCCTTGTCGCTGTCGTACTCGTCTTCCTTTGAAACACACGAAGATGAGGAGGAGGAGCAAGACGAAGAAGAGAGAGCAGGATTCGCAAAAACCGCAGCGTTTTCCTCTTCCGTAGAGATCTCTTGCTGAAGTGAGGTGATTAGGGAAGCTAAATCATGTTCTTCTTCATTTTTTGCTTCCTCATCATACAAGAGACATTGTACTTGATTGTACAAGGTAGAAGATGAAGAAGGCTTTTGTCTTTTTGTATCTTCTTGGAGCATGGTTTCTTGTTCATGTTCTTCTCTTTGGCGTTTCAGTGGTGAAGATGCTGTTGTTTCTGCCATTGTTTGAGAAGAAGAGAGAGATTACGATGTAGGTAGGTTTCTTTGGCTTTTTAAATCGTAAGAGAGAGAGAGAATATGGTGTGGTATGATGAGAGAGAGGAGGAGACTAAAAATGTTTATATAGAGAAAGGGTGTGGTCAAAAGGGATTTTTTAATTTAATTTTTTATTTAACAAAATAATGACGTGAATTAATGTTAACATAAATTATAAAGAAATGGAAATTATTTGGTTCGTGCATGTGGAGAGAGACATTTGTTTGCTTTTTCAAATTTCGCTCAACCCCGAGATCAAATTTTACTTTAATGGATGGTCTACAATTACTTCTATCATCTGGTCACCTGGTCAAGAAATGTTTTGATGCATGGTATAAATGCATCTGGTCTGTTTTTTGAATGTTTAACTAGAATTTGATCCCGTCTCCGTATAGGTGTTTGATTTAATTTATATTTAACGTAAATTTATAAACCATTAATTTTATAAAAAAAAATCAATATATTTTTATGTTTTGTAGTTTACATATATAGTAAAATATATTATTTTATATTATAGATATTTGATAATAATTTTTTTATTTGTACATAATATTATAGTGAAATTTAAAATTTGATGCAATTTGATATAATTATACTATTTATATATTAATTTATTCTTTTTTGTTAATTTATTTTAAAATAAAATAATATACTAAAATTTTTATTTTTGCATTAATTTTCTATGAATTAGTAATAATTTTATAATGTTTTATTTTTAAAAAAATTAAATTCTCAAATTTTTTATATTTTACTAAGCTAAATACAGAAATAATATATTTAAAATTATTTTATATAATATATATTATATTGTAATTGATATTTTCAATTTATCAATAATAATTAATTTAGATATTTGATTTTAATTAATTAATTTAAATATTTAGATTAGATATTTGATTTTAAATAAAATGGCATAGTCTCTAAATAAAAAAGAAATGTAATGATATGTGTAAATAAATATATATATATTTAAATTTGATATCCACGTTTCCAAACAATTTTCATTTATCTTGCTATCTATATTTTTAAGCAGTACCAAAAAATATTTCAGTTTTAAAAATATAGATATTTAATTAATATTATTTTGTTAAATGAAAAATTATTTTCTATATAGAATTAATATTCGATCCGAACTCATGTAGTTTAGAATCTCTATTTTAAATTAAGATTTCCCGATTATAACCAGGTTAATCATGAACAACACCACTGAAAATCAATGTTTTAGTCATTTAATAGGTCATATGGCCGACGAATATTTTTATAGAAAACAACTAAAAAATAGAGAAAAGTAGATTTACAAATTAAGTTTTACGAGTCAAATATAAATGTAAATATACCTACCTGCCACCTGAATCAGACTTGTTTGTGTATATATGATCATTGCGAAAGAAAAAATATATACTTATAACCTGGGGCATGAATTATGAATTAGATAATTCCGACAAATATAATAAAAGCTCTTAAATAGATAGAAAATACTGGTGATAAAAAATGTTCAGTGTGGACGGTAATATGTAATTGAAATGGCATAGAAATATATTTTTCTAACGAATGAATGCGGGGTAAAAATATAGTTGATAGATTCAACAAGATGTTTTATTTTAAGAAATGTTTTCTTTTCTTATGCAAAAATGATTAAAAATAAAAAGTTAAATATAAAATTAAGGGTAATTCTCTTGAATAGCATTTTTAAGTTTTTGTCACAAAAATAGTCTCAAAAAATAAAATGACTAAATAGCCTTTTTTGAAATTTTGAATTTTTTTATTTTTTTTTTGAAATTTGAAACTTTATCCCTAAACCCACCCATTTACTCTAAACGCTAAGTCTAAATTAGTTAACCTAGAGGTATAAATGCATATAAATGCATTTTTAGCTTCTAAGAAAATATATTTTGGTCATTTTTTCCTTAAAACCTATTTTTTGTGAAAAACAAACTAAAATGAGCTATCTAAGGGAATTTCTCTAAAATTAATCCATAATTTTTAAAAAAATTTATTTATTTTATTTTACCTTAGAAATTTGGATTATTCACAAAAATGTTACTACTTTTATTGAAAATATTAGTTTTACTTAATCATCCCCATATTTTTCTTTTATTTACAATGTTGTCAATATTATCTATATACCAACCACCATGAACAATAAATTTCAAATTATATAGAAGACTTTCTGAAAAATCTTTCATCAGAAAACTCTTGAAAAGTCTTTTCAATTGTTATATTTAGTCTTCTTATTGTCGGTGAAAGATTCAACTTTCTCCCTTATTACAGATGAAATAAAAAGTTTATTTTCCCTCTTTATTCTCTCGCTAAAAACTCAAATTTCGTCATGGTTATATGGTGCATGTCTTTATGACGTTCTTTTCTTTGTTTCTTTACTTATCTCATTTTTTCTGATATGTCTTTTGTTCTATTTTTTTTGTTTTTTTGGTTTGGATTTGACCGCGGTAACTAGAGATGGCAAACAGATTGTTTCGTCCCATCCCGTCTCATCCCGTCCCGGACCGCAACGGGATTGTCTTCAAACGGGTCATTGTTGGATCAGGTCTGCGAGGGCCGTGGTCTCCGAAATGGCTGCCCAAACCCGTCCTGCTATATGTACAAGCCTTTGCGGGTCGGCCCGCGGAACATATGATAATACACACAACAAGACGCTTCAAACCACTCCATAATGCTTTAAGTCATTCTAGGACATGATATAGGTCGTCGATTGAGCTGGAAATGATTCACCAGTCATTGATTTGCTTATTTGTTATTCAAAACAATAGTTATAGTTAATTTTGTCACACACCAAACATATTAACATACCAATTAAAGATAATTGCATAAGATGTTTTTTCGTGTGTCTCAATTGTGTGTAAATTGTTTGGTTGGCTCAAACTTTTCCCTGATATCCCGGTTTTTTAGAGCACCAGTGTTAGATAGGTTACATGTTTGAAGAAGCAACTGGTATTTAGCTATTATGGTTGAAAGGCCGACTAAAATGATTGTACAGTCTCTTAGGCTCGAGGAGTACCAACAATGTGGGTCATCTGCGTTAATTACATCTTCTCGGGCTAGGCATTCTCTGGTTGAGAACGATACTGGTTCCTCGTATATTTTGGCTATTAAGCAGACCGCGCCGGTTAGATTTGTGTAAGGGAAACTTAGTGGGTCAGGATAGAAACGGGTTACGCTAAATCAAAAATGTAATTGATTCTGAAATCCCGGTTAAGGTTTATCATATTTTAATAAATACAATATAATTAGAAAAAAACACCACCGAAGATCAAATTGGCATTGTCAGAGCTCGAATCACCATCGCCGGAGCTCGAGTCGTAATCGTTGGAACTCGAGTCGTCATCGCCGAAGCTCTCTTCATTTTCTCGGGGGAAGACATACGAATCACCTTCTTTTCACTCTCTCTCTCATATTTTTCAGGTAAAAAATGAAATGAAGAAAAAAAAATGCGGGTCTTTGTAATCCCATATGGCCCGCTTCGTCCCATCCCTCAAAAAGCCCAATCCATCAACAATCCATCCCGCCAATCCCGCTAATTTGTGGGTCTAGATAATCTCGGCTCAATCCCATCCCACGACAGTCCTTTATGTGTCAGGTCCATGATTGCCATCTTTAGCGGTAACTCAAGTTATGTAAAATATCCATTTATGCTTCTCGAGTAACCACTGGTCACAAACAACTATAACATCCTCCATTTGGTCTTTTTAAGGATTAATGTGAAACAACCACTTGTCAAAAAGAAAAAATCGTAACTTGGAGAAAAAGAAATTTCACGGCTAAACCTAAGTTTCAGTAATTAGTTCCGATTATTGGTCTGATTTTCAAGTTCAATTAGTAACCCAAAATTTGTTAATTTTAATTAGTAAAATGATTTCCGCAAATAAATCACATAAAAATTAGTTTTGTAATTAGTTTATAAGTCTGCAATGAAGCATACTGATTTGAAAATTTTGTTTCTATTTTTATTTTTTTGTCAACCATTTTTCATTAAAGCCCAAAGGGCAATACAAAGCTGAAAGTTTAATGTACAAGGTCCAATACAACAGAGATTAAACATTGATTTTCGAATTTTAATTGGTAAATAGAAGGAACGTGTCACATATGGTGGATGTCTTAAGGCACGTAAGAACCACGTATCTTTTTCTCATTAAAGAAAATCACGGCCACCGCTTTGTTTCTCCACTATCACCACCGTGTCTGGTTCATCTCCACCGTAGAAAGATTCTTCGACTTAACAGCTTCATTACTTCTCCAGATTTTAGAATCTATGGAAACCTTGTTACTAAACCATCACCTTCTTTCTCCGTCTTCTCTCTAACCTTCGTCTGTGTTGAGGAACCTCCAACTATAGTAGATAATAAAACAGAGAAAGCTCGATTGATAGCAAGAAGTCTTTTGTCGGACCGTCAAGGACGCCGACGCTGCTAAACTCCTGCTGAAAGCAATCTTTATCAATCCAACATCGTCTCCTCCTTTTCGTTAAGAAACTTTACTCAAAGCGCAATTGCTTTCATTGGAGTGAAGATTGACTCTTATTGAAAAGGATTAAACGCATATCCTTGAGTAGAGAAAGTATCCAACACAAACAAAAGGGATCTGAATTTATGCAGAAGAGGAGATCGATCCATTGATCGGAAAATCTTATTACTCAATCCAAATCGAAGAGATAAGAGTCGAATGGAACCATCGGCTCCGAATTTGGATTGAACACCAAAATCCCCAAGGGAAAAAGTATCCGCTAACCGGAACTAAGATCGATCTATAGATCGAAAACCATATTTACTAACAAAAAACAAAAAGAAAGAGATGGTAACCGACGGCGTAAGCCTCCGGCCACCGAAATCAAATTCTGATTGTTTAAGTCTAGAGAGAGGTTGGAGAAAGGGATTCTAGAGAATAATTATCAAATTACAAATTCAATCTTTGTTTCTATAAATGAAGAAAATATAAGTTTTCGATCTCGTAAAACACTAAAATTTGCCAAATTATAAAAAGTCTGCGAAAAAATTTGTATGCCATTAAGAAAGTCTATGACATATTACAAACTTACCATCATAAAAAAACTACTATAAAAATTTGTCAGTTAAAAATAAATCTGTTAACGTAATTAAATTTTTCATTATTTGTGATAAATTTGTTGCTGAAACTCTGTAATGATAGAAATCTGATACAATAAATTTATGGAAAAAAAAATCTGTCAAATATAAATAAAATTACCGTAAAATGTCACAAATTTTTAACAGTAAACTTATTTATATATTTTGAAAAGTTAATTGTTTCTGATGACATGGCAAAAAATACTAATGGTATTTTAATAAATATATTTTTTTGTTAACAAAGAAAATAAAGACATTCCAGAAATAAGAAATAATCTAATAATTAAAAAATTGTATATTATTATAATAATATTAACATGATATGATATTATTTTAGTAATCCTTCCTACTTTATATTTTAACAAAAAGATTATACAGATGGAAGAAAAACACATTAAAAGAAAAGAATATTAAAAATAGAACAGCCAAAAAAGAGGAGGTGACTGGTGAGATGATAAATAGTTGAGTACTACATGGTTCGAGGTAGGGTCACACAAGTGGGTTTTGTTTGGTTTCTTTATACACTTCATTTCTTGCTTTTCTTTTTGTCCTTTCGCTTTAATTCATTAGCCTACCCACTTCTTTTCACTTCTTATCGGTTAAGGGATAAATCGATGGTTAAGGATGAGCGTGACGATTTGGTATATACAGGCTGCAGTTTAATTGTTTTTTTTTTGGGTGTTATGCAGTTTAATTGTTGTTAAACATTTTGCTAGTTGAGACAACTTAACCAGAACATAGGAAGATAACAACTAATACTGGGGTAGAAGAAAATCGAGATGTATGTTGGTAATGATGGTGATTTTGAACGAGTAAATTATACAGAGACATTTTCCCAAGTAAAACATAAGAAAATACAGCTTGATATTCTTTTCAAAAATATTGTAGGATTTTTCAAAATTTATCAAGTCAGATGCCAACTATATAGTAAGCAAAAAGTTGTATATATTCTTTTGGGTTGTATTTATCTTTGGGGAAGAAGATGGGGCATCTCGTAACCTTTCTGTAAGAGCAGAGAACACTGTTACTTGCCATGCCTCTCGATATGTCAAGTCGTCCATTGTCATTGAACTCTATTTTTATTTTTAGGAAAAAGACGTTGGTATACATTTTTTTGGTTTTAAAATGGCTCGGACGGAAAATAAATTGTTTATTTATGAGGACATCATTATCCTTATTTTTTTAATCAGGGTTTTTAATTTTTAATTTGATATTTTTTCATTTTTTTTAAAAACAATTTAGCTAAAATAAAATTTTTATATTAATTATTTAAGAGACGGTTCCTAGTTTTTTAGTTAAAAATTAAAAAAAAATTAAAAATTGTTTTTTATCTGAAGCTAAAAACCCTGTTTAAAAGAAAATAATAGTGGTCTGAATTCGTCAAAATAAAAAAGATAAAATGATCTCAGGTGTCTTCCCTGAGTTTCTTATTCTATTTCTTGGAAGATCTGCATTCAAATGTTTAGAGTTTTTTTACCAAAAATAAATGTTTAGAGTTCTCTAGTCATTTCGTACACGTACACACACATCATGTACACAGCATGTGTGTATATTGCCGTATACGTGTTGTGTATACATATTTCGTAGCTTATCTGTTTGAGAGACGAACATGTGAAACTGAGTGGACATGGGACATGTGATCCTTGATAATTTTATCCCGTTTCTTATTTTAATAATATGAAGGAATATTTTTAATGAATAGCAAGATATATCCATGTGACATTATTATGTTCCTCTCTTGATGCCGACGAATTCACAACCTTGTTTATACTATTTTGTATCTTTTTGATTAAAGAAACTTCCATATTATTTCTTAGTTTTGATGTATAAAACTGTTGAATAGATAATAAATAAATAGAAATTAAAATATAGTTATTTTGACGTATTTAGAGGGATTAATCCAAACTAAAACCAGAAATGCACTCTGTATGTTAGCAAGTGTTGGTAGCTTAAGAAAATTGATTTTTGTGTCTCATGTTCAAGTATTTTAGTACGTAAGGTTTAGGGGTGGACGTCCAGATATTGGTTTGGTTTTGATTCAGTTCAAATTTGAGATTTCCGGGAATAAGTTATCTTATATATGTGTTTACAAATTTTGGTTCATGTTAAGTTTAGATCTTTGCAGATTTGTTTTAGATTTAAATACTCATTTAAATTTGGTAAAGAAAACAAAAAGTCTGAATATACTTTAAAATTCTCAAAATTTTAATGTTAAATAATATGTAATATATAAACTTAAATAATGTATGACATAATGTCATAATATCTTAAAATACTATAAAAATTGGTTTGATTTGAATATTTACATAGAGAATATATAGATAATTTTTAGTCTTTAGTATTTTTTGACTATTCCCATATATTTATTTTTGGTTTAAATTATTTATGAACATTTTTATTTATTTTGGATAGTTTTAAATATCTTTAATTAATATATTTTTTTCTGATTCAAAATTTTCAAGTATCCAAAATATTACAGTTAAAATCTTATTTGGTTCGGATTTTCCATATCCATTCTGATATTTTAATAATTTAGGTTTAGGCTGACATCATTTTTTTGAATTGTTTAGTTTGGTTCTTCAGATCTAAGTATTAGTTTCTGTAAAGTTATTTTTAAATCTAAATATTTAAACACTAGTTCTAAAACTATGAAAGATTACGAATCTAAATTTTAAACTTTCATTATTTAAAAAAAAAACTGTTAGTATTTTATCAGCACTAAAAGCAAAAGATAAAAATATATTTGATTATTTTAAATAGAAATGCAGTATTAGATTAGAACATCTCTAACAGAGTTTATATTTACTTCAATATTTTCATTAAAATAGAAATACACTATTATAAAGATAATTCCTTTTCAAGGAATATTTATATAATAGAATTTCCATATTTTTTTGTTGAAAAGAATATAGAGTTTCCATATTTTTAACCAAATCTATAAAGCGATGTTTCTATTTTATTGCACTGAAATAAAATTCATTTTTAAAATAAAATTTATCTACTTTCGAAAAATATAGAGAGATGATTTTAATTAAATTTCACATCTGTTTCAGAATTTATCATTTAGTATAAAATTGTATAATAACTTAAAGATTATCTAGTGATTCAATTATTTATAGAGTTCGCCCTAGCCTCGTCCAAAAAACAAATCTTTGAGTGTTTGTTTCCATCTCTCCGGTGTTCGGCAAGCTTTGTCGGCACTGTGAAAGGGTATGTAGAGTCGTCTAGTTGGTGTATTAGGCCGAGATGAGAACCTTTGGTAGATGAGATTTATAAGATAGTATCTGAGATTGTCTTTGTCATTTGGTTCGTTTACGATGTTTTAACAGATCTGAAACTGTTTTTTGATGCACGGTGCATGAATATGTTAGCTCTAATGTGGGTTGTTACTTCTTCCATCGGATCTATTGAAGCGGGTTTTAAGTTATTTTTAGGTGGTCAATGGATCGGGTCATTCTCTCTTCCATGTCCTTGTTAGTTTGTTGAATGGTCTCTTAGTTTCTTTGTTTTCGATCCTCTAGGTTAACGAATTCAGTCAGTTTTGCTCTGTCTATATTTTCGATGGACCTCTTTGTTGGTCAACTCCTTCATGCTTTGTTGTTCTTGTGTAAGCATGTATGAGCATTCTGTTTAGCGACGGGTTTGAGTTTATAGCTCATAATGCGCTTTCGATGGTTCTGCCTTGGTGTTTGGCTCGTGGTATTGTGTTATGCATCCGGTTGTCTGTCGCTCATAATGCGCTTTCGAGGGTTCTGCCTTGGTGTTTGAAGTGTGTCATCAGAACTTTGTTCTAATGCTATCTGATAATTGTCTGTTTATTCTTGGGAATCCGGTTTTAATCTAGCGGTTTGGAGCTCTTTAGTTAGCTCTTGTCAAGCTGCGTTGGTGTTTCAAGGCTATGTTACTAGTTTCTGACTGATATGGGTGTTCATGATTTAAGCTTACTTGTTCTTTAGTTTCTATGGAAGATATGATTTATCTACAAGTAAGTTCTCAGCATATGTAATTTTTTTAAAAAAATTCTATGGCTTAGTTATGTTGTCTTTGTTTCTGGTGTTATCCGGCTTGTGGTTTTGGTACACTCCGACTTATGTCTCCGAAATTTTTCAGATTGTATTGTAGTTTGAACTTGGTTGTAAATTTAAATTTTAAATATCAATTCATAGATGACAAAAAAAAACTTAGAAGATTATCTAGGTGGTTTTATTTGAGTAAAATTATCATTATCCATCGTCTCTTAATCAAGGTTCTTAGTTTTAGATAAAAGATGGTTCTTAACTTTTCTTAGTTTTTAACTGAGAAAACTAAGAACCGTCTCTTACATAAGACCATCATTATCCCTTGTCTCTTAATTGAGATTTTTAGTTTCGGATAAGAGACAGTTTTTAGCCGAAAAGTGTAAAAAAGAAAGAAAAAAATGTCAAATCATGAGTTAAGAATCTTGGTTAAAAGACCGAAGATAATAATGTATTAAGAACCGTTTTTTAGCCAAAAATATTAAAAAAACAATAGAAAATATCAAATCATGAGTTAAGAACTTCAGTTAAAAAATTAGGGATAATGATATCCTAAAGTTTTTTTTTTTTTTTTGAATAAGACATATAAACAAGAAAATCGTGTAAGTCGAGAAAAAATAAATAAAAAATATCTTGCTCTGCGAAAGCCTGAATTGTCATGATGTCTCGGTTTCTTAAATACATATGAATTTGTCTACTTTTTGGGGCCCTTTTTTGCGAGCGAAAGAAGTAACATATTGATATTGATGCAAGCATACATATTAATAAAGTTATTAAAAGAAAATAAAGCAGATTAATGATGTTTCCCGTTAGAATTAATTAAAGTAAACCAAGAGTGAGGTTTCATATTTGATGGTTTGTCAGACCTAACTGGGATATCATTCACGTGTAAATTAATGTTTGCGCAATATTATATCCCAAACCTAACGCTTTAACAAACAATATATCAATATAATCGCTTAAATTCTTTATTGATTTTGGCTAGTTAACAAGAGTCTAGACTCTAGTGTGGATCTAGATCGGTTTAAGTAATCAGTTCGACGAGAAGATAAACGTATGAAGGTTATAAATAAACAACTTATCTCTAGGTTATAATGTTTATGCATTGTTTTTCTCCACATCGGGCTGAACTGAATTTTATCTACTACCAAGAAAATTCAGTTGCTAGAGACAAAATAATAAAATTCTAGTTAACCAAGGCTTATATTTATATGCATGCATTCTGCTCAAATTCTAAAAGCAACAAAAATAGATTAATTTCTCCTTATCTCTCGCATTATGTTTGTTAAGCCCCTCTGAAATCAAATGTCTTGATAGTTGCATAAAAATAACAATAAACTATATCCGAGAAAGATACCAAACTGTATGTCCACGTCTATCCGAGTCATTCATATTTTTTTTTATTATTATATATGCATAAATACAAGAGTCATTTACACTGCAGGGCAGTTTATGACTTTTTATTACATAGAAAGACAGTTATTGCTCCTAGGACAGTTTTTCGTGACTACAAGCGAACTAAACTTTTTAATCTAACAAAATGGGTCCCACCACTTTTACTTTTATTTTTCTTCTTTCTTTAGTAAACGGAAAATTTAAAGAAAACAATGACTTTAATGTCTCCAACACCGCCTATGTCTTTCTCAATAGCCGTCAAATTAGGGTTGGATTTGTACTGCGAATACCAAACGTCCATATCCTCTATCATTGCTCGAGCTCTCATGTGCGAAGCTGCTGTAAATCAAAAACAACCACACCCTCTGTCATTGCTCGAGTAACGGTGAGCTTCTACGGGCGAATCACCACTCCGCTGTTTTATTAATCATCAAAAGTTTATCTCCGCCGCGCTTAGATCTACCGTTATGACCGTTTGAATTCTTGTGGGTCATCCTCTCCGTCACATAGTGAAAGCTTGAGAACAACAATGGTTAGATTTTTATTTTTTGCACGTTTGGTCCTTCAAATTTTTACTTTTTATGTTTTTAACTTTAAACTTTTAGATTTACATAAATGACCTTTGACTTTACTCTAAACTTAATAATGTGCATTTTAACTTTTGTTATATGCAAATAAGCACATCAAATCATGTTGTAATGATATATGTATGTAATCAAATGTGTATGACATTATGTATATAAAATTTAATTATTTATGTGTTCATCGTTCTCATGTACACCCGACAACTTATGCAAGAATTGACATGGACACACTGTACAAAATGTTTATTTTAGCTAAAATTGTAAAATATTTTATCCATTTATGAAAGAAGAATTTTAAAAATATTCACGCATTTTAAAATATTTATTTTGAAACTATTTGATGTGTACACTACACGACGTACACTGTACCAATTTTTTTTATTATCCACATGTACAATGACTGACATGTACACAAATTAAGTCGTACAATAATACATGAACGCCATATAATTCCACTATCCTCGTATACATAAATATTAAATATGTAGATTTTCCAACTTAGAGCGGTATCAGCTTACGAAGAAATATGTACATCGATTTATATATACATTGCTCAAGTTATGATGTTGTTTTAATAAACATTAAACATGTAAATCTTTCAATTTGATGTGTACACTATACGACGTACACTGTATAATGACTCAAATATACACAAATTAACTTGTATAATAATACATGAACATCATATAAAAGATATCAGAAACATATTACTAAGGTTTTACAAAATACACAAAACACATGAAACAATAACTTTCGAAACAATTTGATGTGTGCACTATATGACGTACACAAATATTTTATTATCCACATGTACATTGATTTACATGTACACAAATAACTTGTACAATAATACATGAACTCTATATAATTTCACTATCCTCGTATACATAAACATTAAACATGTTGCTCAAAATAATATATTCACGCATATTAAGAATACAATGAATATTCAAAAAAAAAATATTTATAGAACAAGAATTTTTAAAAACTTTATTTTTAAAAACTATTAAAAAAAATATCACAAACATATTACTAAGGTTTTACAAAATACACAAAACACATGAAACTATAACTTTTGAAACCATTTGATGTGTACACTATACGACGTACACAAATATTTTATTATCCACGTGTACATTGATTCACATGTACACAAATAACTTGTACAATAATACATGAACTCTATATAATTTCGCTATGATGATAATTTTAATACTTTTTAGTATAATTACTCAAAAAGGGGGAAAAATCATATGTGTACATGTAGAGATTACTCAAGTTATCATGTAGGATAAAAATGAAAAATCGAAACTTCATTTGAATCATTTATACCATCCATCCATAATATATTCACACATATTAAGAATATAATGAATATTCAGAAAATTTATCTTTATAGAACAAGAATTTTTTGTAGTCCTCTCGTATAATGACGTGGCATGTATATTTTCAAGAAAAAGACAAGTAATCACCTGTAAAAACATCACAAATATATTATTAAAGTTTTACAAAATGCACAAAAGAAATGAAATGAAATTTTTTGAAACTATATGATGTGTACACTATACCACGTACTCAAATGTTTTATTATCCACGTGTACATTGATTCACATGTACATAAATAATGTGTACATTAATACATAAACGCTATATAATTTCACTATCCTCATATATATATATACATGAAACATGTAGGTTTTCCAAATTAGAGTAGTACTAGTTTACCAAGAAATATGTACACCGATTTATTTATACATTGCTCTTAAGTCATGATGATGATTTTAATAGGTTTTAGTATAATTGTTAAAAAAAGATAAATCACATATACATGTAGACATTGCTCAAGTTACGATGTAGGATAAAAAATGAAAATTTAGAATTTCATTTAAATCATTTATACCAATTATCCATAATATAACTAGTGTTTACATGAGTATCCAAAATCATTGATATTCTTTTGGGGTTTTATGTTTGCTTCTATTAAGGACAACATCAATGATATTTTGTGTACAAAGTAGCATAGATAATTTATCAATGTGAACATATGAATTTGGGAACAAATCAAAAGAATTTATTTGCAAATCATAAATATTTGGAGCATAAACAAAATAAAACAAAATATCACACAACAATGTTGCAAAATCATAACATTCGTTTGGTCTAGATTGCACAATTAAAAGTTTCGGGAGATATTCGTAACAAAATATAATTTTAAGAAAATTTGGAGAATATACAAGAGTTAGAGGACCAGATGTGCAAATAATCAAAACTTCTCCATTGTTGCTCCGGTGAAGTTTTCTCAGCGATTTGTGACTAAAGCGGTGACGATTCCAGCGTCTACAACTCTAGTCTTGAGCATAACGACCACGGCGAAGAGCAAATGATTTAACCTTGACACGAATAGCGGTAGAGCTATATCAGAATGGAGCTTAGGGTTTGAGGTTGCCGACAATGGAATTTTTGTTGGAGAAGAAATGATGATTGTTTGTTGGAGAAGAAATCANCGATTTGTGACTAAAGCGGTGACGATTCCAGCGTCTACAACTCTAGTCTTGAGCATAACGACCACGGCGAAGAGCAAATGATTTAACCTTGACACGAATAGCGGTAGAGCTATATCAGAATGGAGCTTAGGGTTTGAGGTTGCCGACAATGGAATTTTTGTTGGAGAAGAAATGATGATTGTTTGTTGGAGAAGAAATCGAAAGGTTTTTCACTACTTCAAAAGTGATCTTGATCCTTTTTTGTTCTATTTTTATGAATGATTATTCGTCATAGAAAAAATTCTTGTTTGGAATAAATCTGTTTCTATAGATTTCAATTCTTTTTTGATCGGTGAAAAAAAATTTTAGTTCTGAAAAGGAAGAAGACAAAGAGAGAGAAGAAGTGGGACCTACTAGTTATAATTTGTTTTGGTTTCAACTATAGACGTAACCAAAAAGGAAGAAAGTTAGAAAAAAGTGTCCTAGTAGTGGAAACTGACTCATTATGATATAAAAAACTTAAATCTGCCTCTGAGTGTAATATTTTCTAAATACAACATACAACGTGATATTTTCACTTCTTTAGCATAAATTCAGACAAGTATTTAAAATTACCGATGTGGTCATCAGATCTATAATTGGGTGAAGACAATATATCAATGGGACATTTACATCTTGATAGGAGCTAGTATCCGATTTTAATATACTCTGCTTCCCACTCCACTAATTAAAAATAACATAGCGTGTTGGATTAATCTAGGGAGTGCTCGGAAAGTAAACTAATCAATAACAAGCTTAGAGCATGAACAATCCTAGGAGCCCATTAGAAGCTCTTAATTTTTTTTTTTTTTTTTTTGTCATTTAAAAAAAAAAAAAAAAAAGTAGTCAATTATGGACCGTCAAGTGTCGTGAGGCCCATAAACAGGGTAAGAACCCACCTAAAAACACCTCTTACATAAGAGTTTGGGTGAGTTTTAAAATTTTGTGGGGCCCTCACCTTTTAAGAACTCCTTAGGAGTTTCCATTGTTCTTGTTCTTAGTTCATCCAATCGATTCAATGACAAATGTCTTATATTTAGGCTCGACCTAGAGCGAAAACCTATAAAACTGGTGCTTTATGTGCTAAATTATTGTATCATTAATTTGACCATTTTTCTTTTCATAAATTGATTGTAGTCCCTTGCTGCACAAAAAAAAGAGAGACAGAAAATTGTACTAGCACTTTAGATCATTTTCACTTTATTTTATTATTTTACCCTTTTTTTGAACAACGTTATTTTTACATTTAAAATAAATAAAAATCTATAACAAATGTAGAATTTGCTCAATGTATACTTCTAAAATAGCAATTTCTAATTGTCGAACTAAAAATAGAGAATTGCTATTTCTTTCCTTATTTATAGAGAGTAAATAATAATCTCTATTATAGAAGAAAAAATAGAGGTAGGTTAGAGCATTTTCACATCTAAATGCTATTATATATGTGAAAATAGCAATGATTTGAAGATACTCTTAATTAACTATTTTTTTTGTTAATATTCTAAAATCATCTATAATGTAATTTGCCATCTTTTATAAAATAAAATATATCTTTTAATATAATTTTTATTACAATGTAAGTTTTCTAATAAAATTTAACTAAATATAGAATAAGAGTATATATTCTTATTTACTCTCTTAAATTTGAAAGAAAAACAACAATTTCTACTTTAGAGTAACAAACAACAATAGGATGAAGAACGGGCTTTGTGGTCAAGTGGTAGTGGACGGGCCTAAGACGTAAACATGTTTCAGGTTCGATCCTTCTGCTATGCAAAACTAAATCACATTGTTATGTTCACCTAACACGAATATGGATTTATGCTTTAGAACTCATTTGAACGCCCTGGAGAAAGTGTTCATCTGTGGGTTTGCGACTCCCCTAGATCCAACCAGATAAAAAAAAATTAGTCAAAAACAACAACAATAGGATGAAGTGAAATTATTGTGCTCTAAGAACGTCTTGAATATATTCACAATTATCTTTATGAATCTTATCACATATCAGAGATAAGTATGCTGGGTCATGAAGTTCGTTGGAGGAAACCTCCATTACATATGTGGAAGTGCAATATTGGTGCTTCTTGGTTAGGACCTCATCAGAACACATGTGAGGCGTGGCTGGTACGTGACCATGATGGCAATTGCATCTCTCATAGTCGACGTTCTTATTCAAATGTTGTATCTTCATTGGAGAGTGACTTACTAGGCTTATGGTGGGCGGTTGACTCTCTGGGACATATGCGTATCCCTAATGTGATATTTGAATTCTCCTCAGTGGATGCTCGAGAAGCGATGATGTATCCATGTCGGTTTCAGAGTGTAGAACCTCTGGTGCGACACATCTTATCAAGCCTAAACACCTTCATGGATTGGTCGCTCGAGCACACATCTTTGGTCCGTAATAACTCAGTCCTGCGTATTGCTGATAGTGTTACTAGGGATAAACGATATCAATCGTATATAGTGCATAAGGGTCCGTGTTGGCTTAAAGATCAGCTTATCTGGGAGGCTATGCCTTCTTAGACTCGTTACACTCAACTCAGAGTAGTGGAGCCTCATGCACTGGTCTCTTGGTCCCTGTTTTCTTTGGTTTGTGGTTTTCTATGGCTTTTTAAGGTCCCTACTGGTGCTGTTTCTCTGTTTTGTTTGGTATTTTTATGTGCATTGTTATGATGTCACAGAAAACATAACCCTTTACCAATATACACAAGTGTAAAAAAAAAGAAAAGAAAAGAGCATATCTTCTATACCTGTCTCATTCTAGTCTTAACGTAAGTTTCAAATTACAATGTTTTTCTTAAGTTCAGATATTCTATAGTCGAATGTTTTGCCTGTGACTATAGTTTTATAATGTAGTATCATAAGGTTCAAAATCTTTATAATGCCATATTACAAAATATTTATTGAATTAAACAAAATATTAAAAATACTGTATATTCATCTATTTCCTATGTTTTCTAATTTATTATCGTTCAAACATCATTCTCCGACTGAATCATCAAGGGATCTTGTGGTGGCTGATCTGCTAATCAGAAGTTTTGATTCCTGGAATCGTCTAAGAGTGGAAAAGATCTTTCCCACACTGGCCGCAAGTCATCTATCGTATTTACCCGAGCTCTTTTGACGTGGAAAATAAATATTGATGACCTCTCACAAAATAAGGACCCTATAGCGTCAAATCTGGTTATTTTGCCTTGATTGATGAGAAAGAACAGACCAGGGATCCGTTAATAGTGGACACTCCATTCTCGTGGACACTTCTCCAAAGCTCAAATTATTTTTATGGATTTTTTTTGGTGGGGATCTACCTCTTGGCTCCAACTTACAACTAGAGGTATGAAGTGAACTCCATGCTCTCAGTGTACTTCTCAGGTCTCTGCCGGATTTCACAACATATTCTACACTTTTTCAGGCAATTGCCAAGGCTCCAAACCTCCTATGCTTGCTGCCGTCAGGTATAACAAAGGACATTCTCTCATGGATTTGTTGAATTTATGGTTGGTCAGGAACCAACTAGTTTTCGAGAATACATCTTTGCCTGCTTCTGGTTGTATGTTTAAAGCTATCTGTAGCACAAAATAATGGCAAGAAGCTCTGGTATCTAAACAACCATATTCATCGACGCCCCGTCTTGTTGTTTCCCAACCTACCACTAGTAGAATTTAGGGCTATATACACGTAAATTTGTGTCAAAATGCAGTTTTTTCGTGACTATACATCAATATAGTCACGAAAAAAAATTAGTGTATATATGATTGTGACCAAAATTTACAGTGATTAATTGTGACTATTTTTGTCACGTTTTTGTTACATTTTGTCATGACATTTTTAGTCACAAATATGACACGAACAATTCGTAACATACTTTAGTCACTCTATTTCGTATCTAAAACGTGACTATTATAAAAAAATAGTAAAAAATAAAAAATAAAATACAAAATATATTAAAAACAAATTTGTATATATTATGAGAAATA
>MU106098.1:0-67951 GCA_012274485.2 Sinapis alba
TCCCACGTCTTGTTTCTTGTGATAGACTCCATCTCGGCCACCATTGCTTCAACCCATTCTCGTATGTGCTCAGCCTCAAGGTAGTTCTCTGGCTCCCCATCTACTGTGAGCAACAACATTGCACATTCTTGTTCTGCAAGTAACACATAGTCATCGAGATACTTAGGTTTTGTTATGGTCCGGCCATGTCTAGTCACCAGCGGTTGAACTTCACCGTCTTGGTTTTCATTGTGATCAGTATCTTCTTCTTCTTCCTCATCTTGGTTTATAGCTTCCTGTTCATGATCACCACCTTGATCATTACCTTCTTCTATATCACCCTCATGTGGAAGCTTAAGCATACTTGGTTCACAATCCTCTTGGTTTGTTGTAGTCGACCAATCCCAAGATTTCTCTTCTTCAAAAATCACATCTCTACTCACCATCACTTTTCCTGTGACTGGATCATAGAGTCTATAAGCTTTAGAACCCGGCTCGGTTCCAAGATTGATCACGCACTTTGATCTCTCATCTAGCTTCTTCAGGTGTGTCACACATATCTTTGCGTGTGCTACACAGCCGAATATTCTCAAGTGCTCGATATTTGGCTTCTTCGATGTGAGACACTCGTATGGCGTTTGATCCTTCAAGGCTTTCGTAGGAAATCTATTGATGAGGTAAGTTGAATGTCGTACAGCTTCTCCCCATAAGTAGTTCGGCATCTTCATTGCCTTCAGCATGTTAATCTTTTATCAACCGCTTGTGTTACACAACGATCACAGTGTGTTACACACGAATTCAAAATAAAGAATAAGATAGACGTTTCAGGCTTATTTCACAAGTTGCGAATTTTCTTAACTTGTCTGGAAATACTTTTGTATTATTGAGATTTTTGTGATGTTGTTTACAACTTATGATTGACCTTTATATAGAGATCGAATCATTGCAAGTATAAGAGACACAACTCTTCATACTAAAAGACACAACATGAAGAGTTACAACTCTTTGTGTAATAACTAACTTATGTAAATGTATTAAGGAGAGATTAGATTATATAGTTTAACACTCCTCCTTAATCATATCTCGACTTCACTCCAAGCTGCTTCCTGAGATCTTCAAATCTTGAACCGCCCAATGCCTTTGTGAGAATGTCTGCGAGCTGATCATCCCCTTTGCAATACTTTAGTTCAATGATTCCTTTCTTCTCAACTTCTCTCACGAAATGGTACTTGATCTCTATGTGCTTCGTCCTTCTGTGTTGCACTGGATTCTTCCCAATTGCTATTGCTGATTTGTTGTCACATAAGATTGGAATGCCTCCTTCAAACTTATGACCAAAATCTTCAAATAGTCTTTGTAACCACACGGCTTGATTTGCTGCTGCACACACGGCTATGTACTCCGCCTCAGCCGTTGATTGTGCCACTGTTTGTTGCTTGCTTGATTGCCAACAAAACATAGCTGAACCAAGGGTAAACACATAACCTGAAGTGCTTTTCTTGTCTTCCTTAGAACCACCCCAATCGCTGTCTGAGTAGCCTACAAGTCTTGGTTCTTTCACACTTGTAAAATGCACTCCAAAGCTTGATGTTCCTTTGACATATCTTAACACCCTTTTGGCTTCTTGGTAATGCTTCATGTGAGGTGATGACATGTATCTTGAGAGATAGGCGCTTGCATACATCACATCAGGTCTTGTTGCACACAAGTACAAAAGCCCTCCAACTATGCTTCTATACTTAGTCGGATCTCCATACTCTTTGTCATCCTCAACTCCTTTCTTTTGTGGTGTAAGTGGAGTGCTTACACTCTTGCTGCCTCGCATCCCAAACTTTTCAACAAGTTTGTTTGCATATTTTTCTTGTGAAAGAAATATGCCTTCATCCTTTTGGATTACTTCCATTCCAAGGAAGTAGTTCAACAATCCAAGATCCATCATCTCGAACTCTTTCTTCATATTCTCCTTGAATGTGTTGATGATCTCAATGTTGCTTCCTGTGATGATTAAATCATCCACATATAAACTCACGATCAACACATCTCCTCCTTGCTTCAAGATGTATAAGGCTGCATCATTCATACTCCTCTCAAAGCCGTTTTGAAGAAAGTATGAGTCTATCCTTCCATACCATGCCCTTGGGGCTTGCTTTAAACCATATAAAGCCTTGTGTAGCCTCAACACCTTTTGTTCCTTTCCTTGTGTCACATACCCAGGTGGTTGTGTGACATACACTTCTTCTTTTAGCTCCCCATTGAGAAAGGCTGACTTTACATCCATTTGATACAAACGCCACTTCATCTGAGCCGCATATGCAAGTATGGCTCTTATTGTATCATGTCTTGAGACAGGGGCAAACGTCTCAAGGTAGTCAACACCATATTCTTGAGAGAATCCTCTTGCAACTAGCCGAGCCTTATGCTTGATGTGATTTCCGCTTGCATCGGTCTTGATCTTGTAGATCCACTTCACACTTATCACATTCTTCTTTTCTGGCTTGTCTACTAGTTCCCATGTCTTGTTCTTCTCAATCATGGTTATTTCCTCATCCATTGCCTCTCTCCATTCCTTCTTACCACACGCTTCATCATAAGTGTATGGTTCTTCATGTGCATGAAGACAAGCCTCTATTGCTTGAGCCGCTTCTTCAAGTTCAACTCTTGGTGCCTTTTCCATGATTTCAATCATGGACTTGAACTTCCTTGGTGGCTCAGAATCTTCTTCATCTTCATCACTTGTATCATGAATATTTTGAATGAAAACAGGGCTGGAAGTACCTTCGGTTTGATCCATAGGTGATTGATTGTCTTCCATAGACAACACCGGGATGAAAATACCTTCGGTTTGCTCCACAGGCGATTGATTGTCTTCCATAGACAACTCAAATGTCTTCTTGACTTCTTCTTGCCTTTTCCAATCCCACTTTTTGTTTTCTTCAAATTCTACATCTCTTGATACTTCAATCTTCTCATTTTCCAAAATGAGAACTCTATAGCCTTTGGATTGATTGCTATATCCAATAAAAACTCCACGTTTTGCCTTGACGTCTAGCTTCCTCCTCTTTTGATCCGGGATATGTATGTAACATATGCTACCAAACATTCTCATGTGTGACACATCTGGCTTGTGTCCACACCACTTCTCTATGGGAGTGACATCCTCTTCTATTGCCTTTGATGGTAGACGGTTTTGAAGATATGAAGCAGTGTATACCGCCTCTGCCCATAACTTGAGCGGTAAGTCTTGTTCTGCCAACATCGTTCTAGCCATCTCCACCAAGGACCTATTCATGCGCTCCGCAACTCCATTTTGTTGTGGTGAATAAGGCAAGGTAACTTGCTTATTGATTCCTTCTTCTTCACAAAACCGGTTGAATTCTTGTGAAGTGAACTCACCACCTCCATCTGATCTCAATGTCTTGATGGTACAATCCGATTGCTTCTCCACCATTGCTTTGAACTTCTTGAACATTGAGAAGGTTTCTGATTTTTGCTTCAGGAAGTATACCCAACACATGTGAGTATAGTCATCCAAAAATAGCAAAAAATATCGGCTTCCATCAACTGATTGGTGTTGCATCGGCCCACATACATCAGTATGCACAATCTCAAGCTTTTCTCTTGTCTTAGTTTGAGATTCTTTTGGGAAGCTTTTGCGTGATTGCTTTCCAAGTCTACACGCCTCACATGCTTCCTTCCTGACTTTAAACTTTGGTAATCCCTTTACCAAGTCTTTGTCTTGCATTTGTTGCAACCTTTTGTTGCCTACATGACCAAGTCTTTTGTGCCATGTCTCCATTTTGTCTTGCTCACTTGCGCTCATCGCTTCTTCTTCTTGAGCCGATCTCATCCTGATCCTGTAGCTCTTGTGAGTCATTGGGATATTCATTATCCTCCTGCCTTTTGCATCCTCTATGAGGCATCTCTTCTCTTGGAAATTCACCCGGTATCCTCTTGAAACAATTTGTGGAACACTCAACAAATTTTTCGCCAAACCCGGAACCAAGAACACATTCTTGATGGTCCTCTTGCCATCATTAGTCATGACGGTAATATCTCCTTTACCGGCTGTCATGACTATGCTGCCATTTCCGATCTTTATCGGAACCTTGATACTCTTATCAAGACATGAGAAGTAATTCTCCTCCTTTTTCATATGGTTAGTGCATCCACTGTCTACTAACCAGACATCTTCCATTATCGTTGTTGTTGCTTCACTTGCACTGAACAACATATGGTCTTCCTTCAAGTCTTTTTCTTCAAGACTTACATGTGCCTTCTCTTTTTTCTTTGAGTAGCACTGATTTGCAAAGTGGCCTAACTTGCCACAATTGTAACACTCCTTGTTACTTCTGTGATCCTTCTTAGGATCATCCTTCTTGTGTTTCCTCAGACACTCACTCTCTGTGTGGTTGTTCTTCTTGCAGAAACCACACCACTTCTTGCCTCCACGGCGCTTTGAGTTGTCTTGTGTGAAACCAGAATTTCTCTATTTAACACGAGCATCAAATGCTCTTTCACTTGTGCTTTCTTCTCTTACAGCCAACCTTGCTTCATGAGCTTTCAAAATCCCGATCAACTCTGCCATTTTTGTTGAAGTCAAATCGCTTGTTTGCTCCAATACACTGACTATGATATCGAACTTGGCTGGGAGAGAGATGAATATCTTTTGTATGAGTTGTACGTCAGTCTTTTGTTCTCCATGATAAGTTAATTGGCTTGCCAAAGCAACCAACTTATCTGTGAAAAACTTAATATCTTCATTCTCGTACATCTTCAGATTTTCGTACTCCCTTCGCAACGTTTGAAGTCGAATCAAACGAACTTGAGGAGAGCCTTGATACTCTGCCTTCAATGCATCCATCTTATGGAACACCTCTCCATTAGACCTATATTTATATGAAAGACAATTCCCTTTAACATGTGGGATATGGAAAACATAAACTTAATCTAATAGAAAACTTCCTTTTCCTATTCTAGATTTCCTTTTCATGTTTATCTCTTAACATATTAAACATCTAATAATATGTTAAGTTTCCACAAGCTTGGAATTATCCAACATATCTTTCTATCTACAATTGATTTTGATAGATTACAAATTGTCACATATTGCAGAAAATATAGTAACAAAAGGATCAAATGGAAAGTCTCTCACACATTCCTCCCGGTTATCGATTCCATCCGACCGATGAAGAACTCGTTGACTATTATCTAAAGAAGAAAGTTGCATTTCCAGGAATGCAAGTTGATGTTATCAAAGATGTTGATCTCTACAAAATCGAGCCATGGGACATCCAAGGTATGTATGTATGCATAATGCATTTCGATTTTATTAGTAAACTCACTTTATGTATAATACTACTCAAGGTTCTAAAAATCGGTCAAGGCGGCAACTCGGTCCCATCCGAAACGATTTTCTTAAAATCCGATTTATACAATTTAAGTAGATTTAAGCTGTTTTAAATCAGTTAAAATTGATTTAAGTCGATATAAATTAGTCTAAATATGTTAAATTAAGTAAAATGTCTCATATAAATGTAAAATATATTTAGAATAAGTCAATGATTCATTAATGCCTAAACCTTGTATAGGTTCCAAATAATCCGCCTAGTCGCTAATCCCCTATAAAGCGCCTAGTTACCGCCTAACGATTACTTGAACATTGATACTACTTGTTAGAAACTATTCATATCTTAAAGTTGATAATGTTTTCTTTAATATACAGAGTTATGTGGAAGAGGGACAGGGGAAGAGAGGGAATGGTATTTCTTTAGCCATAAGGACAAGAAGTATCCAACAGGGACACGAACCAATAGAGCAACGGGCTCGGGTTTTTGGAAAGCAACTGGTCGAGACAAGGCTATATACTCGAAGCAAGAGCTTGTCGGGATGAGGAAGACTCTTGTGTTTTACAAAGGTCGGGCCCCAAATGGTCAGAAGTCTGATTGGATAATGCATGAATATCGTCTTGAGACTGATGAAAATGGACCACCTCATGAGGAAGGATGGGTGGTTTGTCGTGCTTTTAAGAAAAAAACTACGGCTATGAGTTACAACAATCCAAGAACAATGATGGGATCATCATCATCATGCCAAGAATCAAACTGGTTCATGCAGCAAATGGATGTGGCTAATGGTAATTACTACCATCTTCCTGATCTAGAGAGTCCAAGAATGTTCCAAGGCTCATCATCATCATCACATCATAATGACAATGACCCATATGGTGTTGTACTAAGCACGATCAACGCAACACCAACTACACTAATGCAAGGAGATGATGAAGATGATGATCATGGTCTTATTATTACTAATGATGATGATCATATGATGATAATGAACACAAATACTGATCATCATCATCAATCAGGATTACTACTCAGTGATAATCATAATGACCATATGATGGATTGGCAAACTCTTGATAAGTTAGTTGCTTCTCAGCTAATCATGAGCCAAGAAGAGGAAGAAGTTAACAAAGATCCATCTGATAATTCTTCCAATGAAAACTTTCATCATCTCTCCGAAGAGCAAGCAACAATAGCTTCTATGAATGCATCTTCCTCTTCTTCTCCATGTTCCTTCTACTCTTGGCCTCAAAATACAAACACCTAAGTAAGATCCATCCTCAAACGTGTGTGAATCCAAAATGCCTCTATATATATAATTGAGGCTCATGCTTATTGATTACATATAACGATTACTAATTATAATTTTATATGAAATTTGTTTATTTATCACCGGTGTAACTTTCTTTAGTTTTGTTGATATATAGAAAAGACTATTAGTCTCTATAACTATTTCTAATAACCATGTTACTTACGTTAAACAACACACTATAAAATGTTTATGTTTTCAAGAAATTCAAGAACACAAGTATATAATCTATACATGTGCACACACAAAAAAAAGCATAATCTTAAACAAAAGCAATTTGAGAAACAGAGTCTACAAGTTTGGGAACAAAGAGATTACATTACATACATATAAACTCATAAACACAACAAAACATCCTCTGAATCACGTACTGACATAGTTCCATAACTCTTCTTCTGTTTCAAGCAAATGAGACATTTTGGAAATACGAGAAGGGAAAACTCTGTATCTCAAGATCGATTAGAAAAAATCAGTGATCATAAGTGTTAAATCAAATAAAACATATCTCTCTAACGATCATTCAAATGACAGGAGATATATTCTGTTTGTTTTCACAAAATTACACATGAGTTTCTCATTATCAATTAAGTAATACAGAATCCCCCCCCCCCCCCCCCCCCCAAAAAAATAAAAGTGAAAATACGAAAGGGAATAACTATTTATTACAAAATCTGATAAAGAACTAACCAAACGATCGTTTTCTATTTGTTTTCACAAATTACACATAAAGTTTTTCCATTATCAATTAGGTAATAAACAATTTCCCCTAAAAACCTTTAAATTTTTGAAAACAAAGCTTTATACTTTTATAGTGTTTGGGTTTAGAATATATTTCCTTTAGAATATATTTCCTCTCTGATTTTGATCATTTGTTTGGGTTTATAGTGTTTTAAGAAATCTTGCCGACTCTTAGATTTCATTTTGTTTTGTTGTAGTGAAACTATACTTCGTGTGTTCTCTTAGTTGAGGAGGTTAAACCAAATTTTTATTTTCATCTAATAAAGATTTCAATCATGATCATGTAGGCCTGCCTACACTCAATCTTAGATTCTTTCCTTTGATAAAAGGGATAACGTTGCATTTGTAGCACAATACTCAGATCACTGGGACTACATTTGTTGTTAGTATAAAAAACAACTCTGTTTTAGCATATACATGTGTCTCAGTTACATCATGAAACCATCTCCTTTACATCAATTAACATTATACCATAACATTCACCGCCATTTGGATTGACCTCGGCATATTCTTTAGATAATTATCATTTAGCTATACAACACTCTGTGTTTTCATACCATTCAAAAGTCACAAACTAATTTTAAATCATGGTTTGATTTGACTTTTTACCTATTTTTTCTATAAAATTGTTATTCAAACTATTTACAATGTATTTTCTAAAGCCGATACTTATGTTCCAACCACAATTAAGATAATTTAAATAGCAACCAACAGAAAGGTACGTTTGATCTAATCTGTTTCTGTTTATTTTTTAGGATAATTATTTAACATGAGTCACGAAGAGAGTGACATTATCACATTGGTAGGAGAAGAAATGTATAAAGAAATTAAAAGAGAAGAGACGCATTTTGGGAATCAAATGAATATACACTAGGGAGGTCAAAATGATAATGAAAATACTGATAAAATTAAAGTGGTAGTAAGCGGTAGTTGACATTTAATTCTAGTTTACAAAGAAATTTTTTATATTAATAGGACTGCAAATTCCTAATAACTATATAATATAATAAATCACATGGAAAAAGATTTGCGAAATCTTTTGGCGGTGCACTAGAAAAGCAGGAACATGACTGTCTTCTGTTGTAAAATACTACATGAAACACCATAGCATTTAATTTTACATATTTTATATGATTAGTAGTTTTATCCATTGAAGAAGAGTATTATAAATTAGTTTAATTGTCAACGCTTAATTCATAAATGTAATTTGGTTAGTAAGCCAACGTCGATTGCATGCAGTCGCCTTCGATTTGACTTCCACTCCCTTATGAACTATTTTATGTAAAATCGTATGATCATTGACAAGTAATCGCATGTCAAACCGCCCTTTCTAAATATATTATTATATCATTGAAACTAATATTTTTTTCCTAAGAGACGCCCCTTCGATTGTGGATGAGATTATATTAATATACTATTCATAATATAGTCACAATCTGTTCCTGCTGATGCATATTTGTACGTATTATATAGTACTATATTTGAGTGTGTATAATAAAAAACAACTGGAGAAGAAAATTGTATATGGAGTATGAACTAAAACATAACTTTCTTTTTCTGAAACAAGGGTTAAATTAGAATTAAAACATCAAATATTCCATGCATCCTGGTTTTTGATTTGTAATGTAAGTATAAAGGGAAGGTTCTAAATTTTATACAGCGATTGCATAATTGATTATTACTAACATTTTAAATTGTAAAAATAATCAGATTATTCACATGCCTCAGATACTAGAACGATATTTTCTGCCATGATAAAAAGGAGAACATGCATGATCTATAGTATCGTTCATTCGTTTGTGAAATAGTTGGAGAATCTTGTGACTATAAAGGAGCTATGGAACTATAATGCTAGGCCATAACTCCAATTTAAAGTCAGATGAGTTTAAACAGTTGGCAAGTAACTAGCTTGTAAAGTACCCAATAGAATCAAGTTGCAAAATAAAATGTAAGAAAAACCATATTTTGGAAATTCAAAACGTGATGAGGAAATGTAATTAGCTTGTAATGTTTTCAATAGAATCAAGTTGCAAAAATATAATGTAAGAACAACCATATTTGGGAAACACTAATGAGGAAATTTATTGAGGAGAGAAGATATCATCTTGAGGTTTGAGAGATATGGATTTGGGTAGGCTAAGAAAATCCCAGAAGACATGGAAAACTCTCGTGCTTCGATACATCCATATATAGTCCCAATTCCATATTACATTTCAAGATGTAATACAATAAACTATGATAATATACTCCATATATAGGTCATATTCTATATATTAATAATTGATGTCATAAGGGAAATTGTTTTAAGAAAGAATAAAAGAAATCAAGAACGTTGACCTTTCAGTGGCCTATATATAAACATGACTTAGACTCAATACAGAGCAACACATTGAGCCTGAAGAGAAGAAAAAAGAAAAGAGAGAGAGAGAGATGAGGAGTGACGTAGCACGGCTCAGGTGTGGGAAGACGATTCCATTGCTTGGAATGGGAACTTATTGTCCTCAAAAAGATCGAGAGAGTACCATCTCAGCCGTCCATCAAGCCATCAAGGTTCATTAATTTTCTCTCTTCTAAAAAAATTACTTTTATATAACAAAAACTTTATCAGATGTTGTGTGTGTTTTCTTGTATATTACTGCTATACCATCCCCGTTACTAAAGTCATAAAGTGCACGCAGAGTATTCATCAATTTGACCACCAAATATGATTATAATTTATATTAGTATATTTCTGTTTATCCAAAATCATAACCTTATATTAAAATTCTCACAAGTATGAATATGTATAATAAATTAGAAAGTAATACTCACTCCGTTCCTTAAAAATGTATATTTTGGTATTCACACATATTAAGAAAACACAATAATCATACATCTTTTTAGAAATTATCAAATTCCAATACATTTTAACCAGTAGTCTTTCAATAAATTCAATTAATTTTATTGAAATTTACAATTTTTGTATAGAAAACATAAAAAATATATCTTTGTGAAACAATTTATTTTTCTAAAACATCTATTTTAATGGAACGGAGGGAGTACATACAAATGTTAAATATTGCAATAACAGTAAGGAATTTGTAAGAATCCATGTTGTAACTTCTGATATCTCATAAGCTTACTTTTGGAATGGAGACAGATAGGGTATAGACATTTCGACACAGCAAAGATATATGGATCAGAAGAAGCTCTAGGAACTGCATTAGGTCAAGCTATCTCCTATGGAACTGTCCAAAGAGAAGATATCTTTGTGACTTCAAAGTTATGGTCTAGCGATAACCATGACCCTATCTCTGCCCTCACACAAACTCTCAAGTAAGCTTCTCTCGACAAACACAAACACTCACCTACATTATTTTGATGGTCTGACATATCAATCTCATGACCATATTGTTTATGACTTAATAGGACAATGGGGCTAGAGTATCTAGATAACTATTTGGTGCACTGGCCAATAAAGCTAAAGCCTGGAGTGAGTGAGCCAATCCCAAAGGAAGAAGAGTTTGAGAAAGATTTGGGAACTGAAGAAACTTGGCAAGGCATGGAGAGATGCTTGGAGATGGGTTTGTGTAGATCTATTGGTGTTAGCAACTTCTCTTCTAAAAAGATCTATGATCTCCTCGATTTCGCTTCTGTCTCTCCTTCTGTTAACCAGGTTTGGATACAAAACATGAATACCAAAAGATTCTTGCTTACTTTTGGGGAGATTTGATAACTAAGATTTTGTGTAATATGTATAGGTGGAGATGCATCCATTGTGGAGACAAAGCAAGCTAAGGAAAGTGTGTGAAGAGAACAAGATCCATGTAAGTGGATATTCACCACTTGGTGGGCCAGGAAATTGTTGGGGATCAACGGCTGTGATTGAACACCCTGTCATCAAATCCATTGCTCTCAAGCATAATGCCACTCCAGCTCAGGTAACTCAGATATTATATACATAACCTTTATAGTTCATATTGTTATAAACTATTTTGTTTTTGAATCTACATAAAGTTTTTTCTCATGCAAATGTAACCAGAAATGAATAAGAGTAAAATTAATCCTTAACTCATTATAACCAATGGTTTATAAATGAAGGTGGCTCTAAGGTGGGGAATGTCAAAAGGGGCAAGTGTGATAGTGAAAAGTTTTAATGGAGAAAGAATGAGAGAAAACAAGAGAGCCTTAGATATTAAATTGGATGATCAAGACTTATCATTCATTGACCAGCTGGAGGAGTGGAAGATCATGAGAGGAGATTTTCTTGTTAATCAAACCACAAGCCCTTACAAATCCATCCAACAACTTTGGGACGATGAAATATAATTGATTAGGGTTTCACATAATTTCATCCAAAATGTAATTTCATCTTCACATCATGTTGCTTATGATCATAGTTTTCTCATTTGGTATATAAAGTCATTACAACATTAAAGAACACCATCTTGCTTGATTTGGTTTAATCCTCCTTTTTTCATGCAACATATTTAGTAGTTTTTCTCCATTTATTCCTCTTTATTAGTAGTGTCAAATTGTCATGGCTTTGATTTAGTAACTGGTGAGTGCTGCGGAGTGCTGACCATATATTGACGCCGTCGTTTCTGCTCAACGAGGATAACGAGGTGTCGTTTGGATTTTATCACATCCTGGAATTCTAGGGCCCGGCCCATTTATATACATCCCAAGTTTTTGTTTTCTTTGTTTTCTCCCCCAAAATTTTGAATCTTTTCTTGGGGAACCCACATCCAATTTTGGTTTTGCAACCTATAAATATTCTTAGATTTGACAGTACATTTAATTGATATGAACCTATATTATTAAAACTAATTTTGTAACGATCCAATAACCGGCCCAGTTATTTCGGTCCAGCACGACCCGTTAGGGTTACAAGAAAACCTAGGTGAACCTCCTATTTAAGCCACCTCTTCCATTATTTTATTCAGAAAATTCCTAAGCTTTAGATCTGTGCAGAAACTGAGCCGTCGTTGAGATCGGAGTCCGTACCGTCACAACCACCGTCGACCGAGAGTAGTTTTGCTGTGTCACCACCGTTAACCGGCGAAGGTAACCACCGAATCCGCTTTTCCGATTAATTAAGTTTCGTACGTTTAGTAAATCGATCATATCTCTCTAACTGTGTGGTTTTTCGCGAATCCAAGGCCACCATCGTGATCGTGACGTCGAGAGGAGTCCGGAGCCGGAAGCTCAGCCCCAGACCACCGCCCATGAACCACCATGCGCCGCCTTTCTCCCGCGCTGTTCCGCGTGTGTACATCACGCCCCGCCGCGTCTTGCCCCTTGTCCTGCGCATGGATCTCACGCGCCGCCGCCACGCGCCTCCGTCCGTTGCCGCCGTTGATCTCCAGTAAGCCCCGCCGCTGGTGACTCGGCCGAATTGACTCGGCGAGTCAACTTGGTTGATCAGTCAACCGGTTGGTTTAGCAATTGAATTCCGGTTTGGGTTAATTGAAATCGGTTTAGTTAATTCGATTGGTTATTAGAATTGATTCTTGGTTAGGAGTAAACCGGTTGGAATTGATTTGATTTTGGTTCAATTGAAATCAAAATTTGGTAAGAGTAAACCGGATGGTTCAATTCAATTGGGTTTTGATTAGGGAATTGGGCTTGGTGGGCCAAATTGGGTTTGAGCTTGATTTGTCACGGGCCGGGTCATGGTCCGGGCCGGGTTGGGTCACCGGATCGGGTCGTCGGCCGGGTCGGGTCGGGTCGCCGGGTCGGGTCTGGTTGACCGGGTTGACCATTGACCGTTGACTTTTTGTTGACTTTGACCAAACTGTCATTTATCCGTTTTTGACCGTTCGAAGGGCGTTTTGACTCGATTTTTCGTCATGATTTTAGATTTTGAGTCTGTTTGAGCATTTGAAGTTCATAGCTACCACTTCTCCAAGTTACTAAGGTGAGGGTTACTCCGTTTAAATCACGTACTAGTTTAGTACTGCTATTATGAAAAGTCTAGTTTCGAAACACGATAAGTTTCTATGAATCGAGTCTTGTTTGAATTTATTGTTATTGATTATTAAACCAGAAATAGGATAATAGAGGATTCAACTATTGTGTGAATTACTTGATGCTGAGGACTGTTATATATATATAGTAGGGACTATGTGCGAGTGTGGGGGCTCAAAGATGTCTGAGCTAGCGACGCAACAGGTTTTGAGTGCCGGGGGGGGGGGGGGGGGTACAAAGACGTTTGTACTATCGACGCAGCGGGTGGTTGAGTGCGGGGGTACAAAGACATACTGTACTATCGACGCAGCGGGTATCTATATATCCTTATGAGGAAATGCGCGGTGCAGGGAGTAGCAGTGTACTATGAGCGCATGGGTGTTAGTTGGACTAAATGTATATGGATTGTTCTTTGTGGTGTAGACACCGTGCTTGTTTCATGCTAGAGCTAGGCTTATATAGTTGTAGTGCTATGTACTAAGTCAGTGGTTTGCGGTTTAGTATCCCATACCTCACTGAATGACTCTCCTGTTATTCACCCCTCATTCTTTCCCCCTTTCAGGTGAGACCGACGAGCATGAGTGATTACTATCGAATTTGTGTTTTTGGGAGTTTTATTTCATTTCTTTTGAGACTTTCAGTTTTATGCTTTTATCGGATTTATTTCATTTACGAGATTTATTATTATTTATGGGATTTATGGTATTTGGAGACGATTTAGAAAAATTAATAAATGGAGATTTTAGATTTATTATTTATTATATTATTTTGGAAAATACGGATGTTACAAATTTTATTTTCAACATTTATTTTACACTTTTCTTAACTATATCATTAATTACTTACTAGAATACTAAGATAGATATTATTACGAAATACCCATAGCTTTTTTATTCATTTTCACTCACCCTAACAATTATTAATTTATGACAATAATTATAATTGGTAAATAAATAATTAATTTATTTCTTAGCTATATCCCTAATAATAGTGTTATTAATTAATTACTATCTTTCATTCATGCGTTTAAATTATGAACAAATCATTATTAATGGTCATATGTTTAAATTTGTTAGTCATACCATAATAATCATGCTATTAACTAAGCACTGTCAATAAATATATTAAATGCTTAAACTGGTTTATATAACTTTTAATTATTCATGTGTTTTTTTAATAAAACATCGAGAAAGTTGATCAAACCCAAAAATTGACCAAACCAACTTTCTTACATAATGAAATCAGATTGCATTTCAAGATTATAATTACATTTAAACAATAAATTGTAACCAAATCTTTCGTTTTTCAGTTTAATATACGCATATATTGCTAAAATTCTTAAAATATATGTTTAACCACAATTGTTACATGTATTTCTCAAACAAAGCAATGATTCCATTTTATATTTCTAATTATCCCTATTTATTAAATCAAAAGTCTAAACTATACTAAATTTAATTTGTATTGAGGATGAACTTTATATAATATTTTTCAAAGATTATGTAATTCCACAAATTTAACATAAATATCCACAAATCATGAGTTTGCAAATCAAATTTTATTAGTCATAATTTTATTAGGTTTTGAAGCTACATACATGTTTTTTTTTTCAGGAAAAACTGTTACCACTTCTTAAGCTTTGTACTATGAACGATGCAACTATGCATTAAAACAAGATTTTCATATTTTTATTTTTTTTCAAAATATGTGGGTTAACCCCTACAAAAATATTGAATTTTCGGTAAATACTCTATATATTGAACATTATATGTTTTTGTGTTTCTTAAAAATTTATAAACACATTCTAATTTGAATTAATGTATGGAATTTTTTTTTCATGATAAATGGGTGAAATTTCTAAATACTCAATAATTAATTTAATAAAACTTCATAATCTACCTAAAACAATGAAATAACCACTAAAATATCTATTCTCTAGAGAAATGGAAACAACAAATATTCCAAACCTTTTTGAAAATCATCATATCTCAGTGAACGATGTAACTATGCATTAAAACAAGACTTTCATATTTTGTTTTTTCAAAATATGTGTGTTAACCCCTACGAAAATATTGAGTTTTCGGTAAATACTCTATATACTGAAAGTTATATGCTTTTATGTTTCTTAAAAATTTATAAACACATTCTAAATTTAAATTAATGTATGGATTTTTTTTTCATGATAAATAGGTATAATTTCTAACTACTTAATAATTAATTAAAAAAAACTTCATAATCTACCTAAAATAGTGAAATAACCAATAAAATATCTAATCTCTAGAGAAACGGAGACAACAAATGTTCCAAACCTCTTTGAAAATCATCATATGTCAGTGAACGATGCAATTATGCATTAAAACAAGATTTTCATTTTTTTGAAAATTTCTCCAAATATGTGGGTTAACCCCTACGTAAATATTAAGTTTTCGGTAAATACTATATAGACTGAAAATTATATGCTTTTGTGTTTCTTCAAAATTTATAATCACATTATAAATTTGAATTAATGTATGGAATTTTTTTTCATGATAAATGGTTATAATTTCTAACTATTTAATAATTAAATTAATAAAACTTCTAAATCTACCTAAAACATTTAAATAACCACTAAAATATCTATTCTCTAGAGAAACGTAGACAACAAATATTCCAAACCTCTTTGAAAATCATCATATGTCAGTGAATGATGCAACTATGCATTAAAACAAAATTTTCATATTTTTAATAATTTTTCAAAATATGTGGGCTAACCCCTACGAAAATATTGAGTTTTCGGTAAATATTCTATATACTAAAATTTATATGCTTTTGTGTTTCTTAAAAATTTATAAGCACATTCTAATTTGAACTAATGTATCGAAAACATTTTTTCATGATAAATGGGTGATATTTCTAAAAACTTAATAATGAATTTAAAAAAACTTCATAATCTACCTAAAATAATGAAATAACCATTAAAATATATATTCTCTAGAGAAACGGAGTCAATAAATGTTCCAAACATCTTTGAAAATCATCATATGTCAGTGAATGTTGTAACTATGCATTAAAACAAGACTCCCATATTTTTTTAAAAAAAATCAAAATATGTGGGTTAACTCTTACGAAAATATTAAGTTTTCGGTAAATACTCTATATACTGAAAATTATACGTTTTTATGTTTCTTAAAAATTCATAAACACATTATAAATTTAAATTAATGTATGGAAAACATTTTTTCATGATAAATGGGTATAATTTCTAACTACTTAATAATTAATTTAATAAAACTTCAAAATCTACCTAAAACAGTTAAATAACCACTAAAATATCTATTCTCTAGAGAAACATAGACAACAAATATTCCAAACCTCTTTGAAAATCATCATATGTCAGTCAATGATTCAACTATGCATTAAAACAAGACTTTCATATTTTTGTTTTTTTTTTTCCAAATATGTGGGTTAACCTCTACGGAAATATTGAGTTTTCGGTAAATACTACATACTGTGAAAATTATATGCTTTTGTTTTTCTTAAAAATTTAGAAAAAATTATAAATTTGAATTAATGTATGGAAATTTTGTTTTAATGATAAATGGATATAGTTTATAACTATTTGATAATTAATTATAAAAAATTTCATAATCTACCTAAAATAGTAAAATAACCAATAAAATATATAATCTCTAGAGAAACGAAGACACCAAATGTTTCAAACTTCTTTGAAAATCATCATATGTCAGTGAACGATGCAACTATGCATTACAACAAAATTTTCATTTTTTTTGAAAATTTCTCCAAATATGTGGGTTAACCCTACGAAAATATTGAGTTTTCGGTAAATATTCTATATCTAAAAATTATATGCTTTTGTGTTTCTTCAAAATTTATAATCACATTAGAAATTGAAATAATATAAGGAAAAAAAATCATGATAAATGGTTATAATTTCTAACTAATTAATAATTAATTTAATAAAACTTCAAAATCTACTTAAACAGTAAAATAACCACTAAAATATCTATTCTCTAGAGAAACGTAGACAACAAATATTCCAAACCTCTTTGAAAATCATCATATGTCAGTAAATGATGCAACTATGCATTAAAACAAAATTTTGAAATTTTGAAAATTTCTCAAAATATGTGGGTTAACCCCTACGAAAATATTAAATTTTCGGTAAATACTCTATACACTGAAATTATATGCTTTTGTGTTTCTTAAAAATTTATAAACACTTTCTAATTTGAATTAATGTATGGAAAACATTTTTCATGATAAATGGGTGATATTTCTAAATACTTAATAATTAATTTAATAAAACGTCATAATCTACCTAAAATAGTGAAATAACCAATAAAATATCTATTCTCTAGAGAAACGGAGACAATAAATGTTCCAAACCTCTTCAAAATCATCATACATCAGTGAACGATGCAACTATGCATTAAAACAAGATTTTTATTTTTTTGAAAATTTCTCCAAATATGTGGGTTAACCCCTACGGAAATATAGAGTTTTCGGTAAATACTATAGGCTATGAAAATTATATGCTTTTGTTTTTTTTAAAAAAATTATAAAAACATTACAAATCTTAATTAATGTATGGAAAACTTTTTTTCATGATAAATGAGTATAATTTATAACTATTTGATAATTAATTTTAAAAAACTTCATAATCTACCTAAAATAGTGAAATAACCAATAAAATATCTAATCACTAGAGAAACGAAGACAACAAATGTTCTAAACATCTTTGAAAATCATCATATGTTAGTAAACGATGTAACTATGCATTAAAACAAGTTTTTTTATTTTTTTTTTAATTTTTTTTCTAAATATGTGGGAAAACCCCTACGAAAATATTGAGTTTTCGGTAAATACTCTATATACTGAAAACCATATGCTTTTGTGTTTCTTCAAAATTTATAATCACATTATAAATTTGAATTAATGTATGGATTTTTTTTTTCATGATAAATGGTTATAATTTCTAACTACTTAATAATTAATTTAATAAAACTTCAAAATCTACCTAAAACAGTGAAATAACCACTAAAATATATATTATCTAGAGAAACAGAGACAACAAATATTTCAAACCTCTTTTAAAATCATCATATGTCAGTGAACGATGCAACTATGCATTAAAACAAGATTTTCATTTTTTTTTGAAAATTTCTCCCAATATGTGGGTTAACCCCTACAAAAAATATTGAGTTTTCGGTAAATACTATATTCTCTGAAAATTATATGCTTTTATTTTTCTTAAAAAACTATAAGCACATTCTAAATTTGAATTAATGTATGGAAAACTTGTTTTCCTGATAAATGGGTACAATTTTTAACTACTTAGTAATTAATTTAATGAAACTTCATAATCTATCTAAAATAGTGAAATAACCACTAAATTATCTATTTTCTAGAGAAACGGAGACAACAAATGTTCCAAACCTCTTTGAAAATCATCATATGTCAGTGAACGATGCAATTATGCATTAAAACAAGATTTTCCTTTTTTTGAAATTTTCTCCAAATATGTGGGTTAACCCCTACGTAAATATTAAGTTTTCGGTAAATACTATATATACTGAAAATTATATACTTTTGTGTTTCTTCAAAATTCATAATCACATTATAAATTTGAATTAATGTATGGAAATTTTTTCATGATAAATGGTTATAATTTTTAACTATTTAATATTTAATTTAATAAAACTTCAAAATCTACCTAAAACAGTTAAATAACCATTAAAATATATATTCTCTAGAGAAACGTAGACAACAAATATTCTAAATCTCTTTTAAAATAATCATATGTCAGTGAATGATGCAACTATGCACTAAAACAAAATTTTCATATTTTTAAAAATTTCTCAAAATATGTGGGTTAACGCCTACGAAAATATTGAGTTTTCGGTAAATACTCTATATACTGAAAATTATATGCTTTTATGCTTCTTAAAAACTTATAAACACATTCAATATTTAAAATAATGTATGGAAAACATTTTTTCAGGAAAAAATGGGTATAATTTCTAACTACTTAAAAATTAATTTATTAAAAATACATAATTTACTTAAAACAGTGAAATAACCTCTAAAATATCTATTTTCTAGAGAAACGGAGACAACAAATGTTCCAAACCTCTTTGAAAATCATCATATGTCAGTGAACGATGTAACTATGCATTAAAACAAGATTTTCATATTTTTGAAAATTTCTCAAAAGATGTGGGTTTACTCCTGTGGAAATATTGAGTTTTCGGTAAATAATCTATATAATGAAAATTATATCTTCTTGTGTTTCTTAAATATGTATAATCACATTATAAATTTGAATTAATGTATGGAAAACATTTTTTCATGATAATGGGTATAATTTCTAATTACTTAATAATTATTTAATAAAAATCATAATTTACCTAAAATAGTGAAGTAACCAAAAAAATATCTAATCTCTAGAGAAACGGAAACAACAAATGTTCCAAACCTCTTTGAAAGCATCATATGCCAGTGAACGATGCAACTATGCATTTAAACAAGATTTTCATTTTTTTGAAAATTTCTCCAAATATGTTGGTTAACCCCTACGAAAATATTGAGTTTTCGGTAAATACTATATACTCTGAAAATTAAATGCTTTTGTTTTTCTTACAAATTTATAAACACATTCTAAATTTGAATTAATGTATGGAAAACTTGTTTTCATGATAAATGGGTATAATTTTTAATTACTTAGTAATTAATTTAATAAAACTTCATAATCTACCTAAAACAGTGAAATAACCACTGAAATATATATTCTCTAGAGAAACAGAGACAACAAATGTTCCAAACATCTTTGAAAATTATCATATGTAGGTCAATGATGCTACTATGCATTAAAACAAAATTTTCATATTTTTGAAAATTTCGACAAATATGTAGGTTAACCCCTATGAAAATATTGTGTTTTTGGTAAATACTCTATATACTGAAAATTATATGCTTTTGTGTTTCTTAAAATTTATAAACACAATCTAAATTTGATTTAATGTAAGGAAAACCTTTTTTCATGATAAATGGGTATAATTTCTAAATATTTGATAATAATTTAATAAAACTTCATAATCTACCAAAAATAGTGAAATAACCAATAAAATATCTAATCTCTAGAGAAACGGAGATAACAAATGTTCCAAACCTCTTTGAAAATCACCATATGTCTGTGAACGATGCAACTACGCATTAGAACAAGATTTTCATATTTTTTTGAAAATTTCTCAAAATATGTGGGTTAACCATTACAAAAATATTGAGTTTTTGGTAAATACTCTATATACTGAACATTATATGCTTTTGTGTTTCTTAAAAATTTATAAACACATTCTAATTTGAATTAATGTATGGAATTTTTTTTTCATGATAATTGGGTATAATTTCTAACTACTCAGTAATTAATTTAATAAAACTTAATAATCTACCCAAAACAATAAAATAACCAATAAAATATATATTTTCTAGAGAAACGGAGACAAAAAATGTTCCAAACCTCTTTGAAAACCATCATATATCAGTGAACGTTGTAATTATGCATTAAAAATGATTTTCATATTTTAAATTTTTTCTCAAAATATGTGGGTTAACCCTTACGAAAATATTGAGTTTTCCGTAAACACTTTATATACTAAAAATTATATGCTTTTGTGTTTCTTAAAAATTTATAAACACATTCTAAATTTGAATTAATGTATTGGAAACTTGTTTTTATGATAAATGGGTATAATTTCTAACTACTTAATAATAAATTTAATAAAAAATCATAATCTACCTAAAATAGTGAAATAACCACTAAAATATCTAATCTCTAGAGAAACGTAGACAACAAATGTTCCAAACCTCATTAAAACAAGATTTTCATTTATTTAAAAATTTCTCCAAATATGTGGGTTAACCTCTACAAAAATATTGAGTTTTCGGTAAATACTATATACTCTAAAAATTATATGATTTTGTTTTTCTTAAAAATTTAAAAACACATTCTAAATTTGAATTAATGTATGAAAAACTTGTTTTCATCATAAATGAGTATAATTTCTAACTACTTAGTTATTAATTTAATGAAAGTTTATAATCTACCTAAAATAGTGAAATAACCACTAAAATATCTATTTTCTAGAGAAACAGAGACAAGAAATGTTCCAAATCACTTTGAAAATCATCATATGTCAAGAACGATGTAACTATGCATTAAAACAAGATTTTCATTTTTTTGAAAATTTCTCCAAATATGTGGGTTAACCCCTACAAAAATATTGAGTTTTTCAGTAAATATTATATACTCTGAAAAATATGTGCTTTTGTTTTTCTTAAAGCTTAATAAACAAATTCTAAATTTGAATTAATGTATGAAAAACTTGTTTTCATGATAAATGGGTATAATTTCTAACTACTTAGTAATTAATTTAATGAAACTTCATAATCTACCAAAACAGTGAAATAACCACTAAATATCTATTTTTAGAGAAACGGAGACAACAAATGTTCCAAACCTCTTTGAAAATCATCATATATCAGTGAACGATGTAATTATGCATTAAAACAAGATTTTCATGTTTTTGAAAATTTCTCAAAATATGTGGGTTAACCCCTACGAAAATATTGAGTTTTCGGTAAATACTCTATATACTGAAAATTGTATGCTTTTGTGTTTCTTAAAAATTTATAAACACATTATAAATTTAAATTAATGTATGGGAAATTTTTTTTCATGATAAATGGGTATAATTTCTCACTATTTAGTAATTAATTTATTGTAACTTCATAAGCTACCTAAAACATTGAAATAACCACTAAATTATCTATTCTCTAGAGAAACGGAGACAACAAATGTTCCAAACCTCTTTGAAAGTCATCATATGTCAGTGAACAATGCAACTATGCATTAAAACAAGATTTTCGTTTTTATGAAATTTTTTTTAATGATAAATGGGTATAATTTCTCACTATTTAGTTATTAATTTAATGAAACTTCATAATCTACCTAAAATAGTGAAATAACCACTAAAATATCTATTCTCTAGAGAAACAGAGACAAGAAATGTTCCAAATCTCTTTGAAAATCTTCATATGTCAAGAACGATGTAACTATGCATTAAAACAAGATTTTCATTTTTTTGAAAATTTCTCCAAATATGTGGGTTAACCCCTACAAAAATATTGAGTTTTTCAGTAAATACTATATACTCTGAAAATTATGTGCTTTTGTTTTTCTTAAAACTTAATAAACAAATTCTAAATTTAAATTAATGTATGAAAAACTTGTTTTCGTGATAAATGGGTATAATTTCTAACTACTTAGTAATTAATTTAATGAAACTTCATAATCTACCAAAAACAGTGAAATAACCACTAAATATCTATTTTCTAGAGAAACGGAGACAACAAATGTTTCAAACCTCTTTGAAAATCATCATATATCAGTTAACGATTTAATTATGCATTAAAACAAGATTTTCATGTTTTTGAAAATTTCTCAAAATATGTGGGTTAACCCCTACGAAAATATTGAGTTTTCGGTAAATACTCTATATACTGAAAATTGTATGCTTTTGTGTTTCTTAAAAATTTATAAATACATTATAAATTTAAATTAATGTATGGAAAACTTTTTTTCATGATAAATGGGTATAATTTCTCACTTTTTAGTAATTAATTTATTGAAACTTCATAAGCTACCTAAAACATTGAAATAACCACTAAATAATCTATTCTCTAGAGAAACGGAGACAACAAATGTTCCAAACCTCTTTGAAAGTCATCATATGTCAGTGAACGATGCAACTATGCATTAAAACAAGATTTTCGTTTTTATGAAAATTTCTCCAAATATGTGGGTTAACCCCTACAAAAATATTGAGTTTTCGGTAAATACTATATACTCTGAAAATTATATGCTTTTGTTTTTCTTAAAAATTTGAAAACACATTCTAAATTTGAATTAATGTATGGAAAACTTGTTTTCATGATAAATGGGTATAATTTTTAATTACTTAGTAATTAATTTAATGAAACTTCATAATCTACCTAAAACAGTGAAATAACCACTAAAATATATATTCTTTAAAGAAACGGAGACAACAAATGTTCCAAACCTCTTTGAAAATCATCATATGTCAGTATACGATGTAACTATGCATTAAAACAAGATTTTCATATTTTTGAAAATTTCTCAAAATATGTGGGTTATCCCCTACAAAAATATTGAGTTTTTGGTAAATACTATATACTCTGAAAATTATATGTTTTTGTTTTTCTTACAAATTTATAAACACATTCTAAATTTGAATTAATGTATGAAAAACTTTTTTTCATGATAAATGGGTATAATTTCTAACTACTTAGTAATTAATTTAATGAAACTTCATAATCTACCTAAAACAGTGAAATAACCACTAAATTATCTATTCTCTAGAGAAACGGAGACAATAAATGTTCCAAACCTCTTTGAAAGTCATCATATGCCAGTGATCGATGCAACTATGCATTAAAACAAGATTTTCATTTTTTTGAAAATTTCTCCAAATATGTGGGTTAACCCCTACAAAAATATTGAGTTTTTCGGTAAATACTATATACTTTGAAAATTATATGGTTTTGTTTTTCTAAAAAATTTAAAAACACATTCTAAGTTTGAATTAACGTATGGAAACTTGTTTTCATGATAAATAAGTATAATTTCTAACTACTTAGTAATTAATTTAATGAAACTTCATAATCTACCTAAAACAGTGAAATAACTACTAAAATATCTATTCTCTAGAGAAACGAAGACAACAAATGTTCCAAACCTCTGTGAAAATCATCATATGTCAGTGAACGACGCAACTATGCATTAAAACAAGATTCTCATTTTTTTGAAAATTTCTCCAAATATGTGGGTTAACCCCTACAAAATATTGAGTTTTCGGTAAATACTATATACTCTGAAAATTATATGCTTTTGTTTTTCATAAAAAATTGAAAACACATTCTAAATTTGAATTAATATATGGAAAACTTGTTTTCATGATAAATGAGTATAATTTCTAACTACTTAGTTATTAATTTAATTAAACTTCATAATCTACCTAAAATAGTGAAATAACCACTAAAATATCTATTTTCTAGAGAAACGGAGACAACAAATGTTCCAAACCTCTTTGAAAATCATCATATATCAGTGAACGATGTAATTATGCATTAAAACAAGATTTTCATATTTTTGAAAATTTCTCAAAATATGTGGGTTAACCCCTACGAAAATATTGAGTTTTCGGTAAACACTTTATATACTGAAAATTGTATGCTTTTGTGGTTCTTAAAAATTTATAAACACATTCTAAATTTGAATTAATGTATGGAATTTTTTTTTAATGATAAATGGGTATAATTTCTCACTATTTAGTAATTAATTTATTGAAACTTCATAATCTACCTAAAACAGTGAAATAACCACTAAAATATCTATTCTCTAGAGAAACGGAGACAACAAATGTTCCAAACCTCTTTGAAAGTCATCATATGTCAGCGAACGATGCAACTATGCATTAAAACAAGATTTTCATTTTTTTGAAAATTTCTCCAAATATGTGGGTTAACCCTTACAAAAATATTGAGTTTTCGGTAAATACTATATACTCTGAAAATTATATGCTTTTGTTTTTCTTAAAAATTTGAAAACACATTCTAAATTTGAATTAATATATGGAAAACTTGTTTTCATGATAAATGGGTATAATTTTTAATTAATTAGTAATTAATTTAATGAAACTTCATAATCTACCTAAAACAGTGAAATAACCACTAAAATATATATTCTCTAAAGAAACGGAGACAACAAATGTTCCAAACCTCTTTGAAAATCATCATATGTCAGTATACGATGTAACTATGCATTAAAACAAGATTTTCATATTTTTGAAAATTTCTCAAAATATGTGGGTTAACCCCTACAAAAATATTGAGTTTTTGGTAAATACTATATACTCTGAAAATTGTATGCTTTTGTTTTTCTTAAAAATTTATAAACACATTCTAAATTTGAATTAATGTATGAAAAACTTTTTTTCATGATAAATGGGTATAATTTCTAACTACTTAGTAATTAATTTAATGAAACTTCATAATCTACCTAAAACAGTGAAATAACCACTAAAATATCTATTCTCTAGAGAAACGGAGACAACAAATGTTCCAAACCTCTTTGAAAATCATCATATGTCAGTGAACAATGCAACTATGCATTAAAACAAGATTTTCATTTTTTTTGAAAATTTCTCCAAATATGTGGGTTAACCCCGACAAAAATATTGAGTTTTCGGTAAATACTATATACTCTGAAAATTATATGCTTTTGTTTTTCTTAAAAATTTGAAAACACATTCTAAATTTGAATTAATGTATGGAAAACTTGTTTTCATGATAAATGGGTATAATTTTTAATTACTTAGTAATTAATTTAATGAAACTTCATAATCTACCTAAAACAGTGAAATAACCACTAAAATATCTATTATCTTGAGAAACGGAAACAACAAATGTTCCAAACCTCTTTGAAAATCATCATATATCAGTGAACGATGTAACTATGCATTAAAACAAGATTTTCATTTTTTTGAAAATTTCTCCAAATATGTGGGTTAACCCCTACGAAAATATTGAGTTTTCGGTAAATCCTATATACTCTGAAAATTATATGCTTTTGTTTTTCTTAAAAATTTATAAACACATTCTAAATTTGAATTAATGTATTGAAAACTTGTTTTCATGATAAATGGGTATAGTTTCTAACTACTTAGTAATTAATTTAATGAAACTTCATAAGCTAACTAAAACAGTGAAATAACCACTAAAATATCTATTATCTTGAGAAACGGAAACAACAAATGTTCCAAACCTCTTTGAAAATCATCATATATCAGTGAACGATGTAACTATGCATTAAAACAAGATTTTCATTTTTTTGAAAATTTCTCCAAATATGTGGGTTAACCCCTACGAAAATATTGAGTTTTCGGTAAATCCTATATACTCTGAAAATTATATGCTTTTGTTTTTCTTAAAAATTTATAAACACATTCTAAATTTGAATTAATGTATTGAAAACTTGTTTTCATGATAAATGGGTATAGTTTCTAACTACTTAGTAATTAATTTAATGAAACTTCATAAGCTAACTAAAACAGTGAAATAACCACTAAAATATCTATTATCTTGAGAAACGGAAACAACAAATGTTCCAAACCTCTTTGAAAATCATCATATATCAGTGAACGATGTAACTATGCATTAAAACAAGATTTTCATTTTTTTGAAAATTTCTCCAAATATGTGGGTTAACCCCTACAAAAATATTGAGTTTTCGGTAAATACTATATACTCTGAAAATTATATGCTTTTGTTTTTCTTAAAAATTTGAAAACACATTCTAAATTTGAATTAATGTATGGAAAACTTGTTTTCATGATAAATGGGTATAATTTTTAATTACTTAGTAATTAATTTAATGAAACTTCATAATCTACCTAAAACAGTGAAATAACCACTAAATTATCTATTCTCTAGAGAAACGGAGACAAAAAATGTTCCAAACCTCTTTGAAAGTCATCATATGTCAGCGAACGATGCAACTATGCATTAAAACAAGATTTTCATTTTTTTGAAAATTTCTCCAAATATGTGGGTTAACCCCTACAAAAATATTGAGTTTTCGGTAAATGCTATATACTCTGAAAATTATATGCTTTTATTTTTCTTAAAAATTTAAAAACACATTCTAAATTTAAATTAATGTATGGAAAACTTTTTTTCATGATAAATGTGTATATTTTCTAACTACTTAGTTATTAATTTAATGAAACTTCATAATCTACCTAAAACAGTGAAATAACCACTAAAATATCTATTCTCTAGAGAAACGGAGACAAGAAATGTAAGAAACCTCTTTGAAAATCATCATATGTCAGGAATGATGTAACTATGCATTAAAACAAGATTTTCATTTTTTTGAAAATTTCTCCAAATATGTGGGTTAACCCCAACAAAAATATTGAGTTTTTGGGTAAATACTATATACTCTGAAAATTGTATGCTTTTGTGTTTCTTAAAAACTTATAAATACATTATAAATTTGAATTAATGTATGGAAAACTTTTTTTCATGATAAATGGGTATAACTTCTCACTATTTAGTAATTAATTTATTGAAACTTCATAACTACCTAAAACATTGAAATAACCACTAAATTATCTATTCTCTAGAGAAACGGAGACAACAAATGTTCCAAACCTCTTTGAAAGTCATCATATGCCAGTAAACGATGCAACTATGCATTAAAACAAGATATTCATTTTTTTGAAAATTTATCCAAATATGTGGGTTAACCCCTACAATAATATTGAGTTTTTTGTAAATACTATATACTTTGAAAATTGTATGCTTTTGTTTTTCTAAAAAATTCAAAAACACATTCTAAATTTGAATTAATGTATGGAAACTTGTTTTCATGATAAATAAGTATAATTTCTAACTACTTAGTAATTAATTTAATGAAACTTCATAATCTACCTAAAACAGTGAAATAACCACTAAAATATTTATTCTCTAGAGAAACGGAGACAACAAATGTTCCAAACCTCTTTGAAAATCATCATATGTCAGTGAATGATGCAACTATGCATTAAAACAAGATTTTCATTTTTTAAAAAAAATTTCTCCAAATATGTGGGTTAACCTCTACAAAAAAAATTGAGTTTTCGGTAAATACTATATACTTTGAAAATTGTATGCTTTAGTTTTTCTAAAAAATTTAAAAACACATTCTAAATTTGAATTAATGCATGGAAACTTGTTTTCATGATAAATAAGTATAATTTCTAACTACTTAGTAATTAATTTAATGAAACTTCATAATCTACCTAAAACAGTGAAATAACCACTAAAATATCTATTCTCTAGAGAAACGAAGACAACAAATGTTCCAAACCTCTTTGAAAATCATCATATGTCAGTGAACAATGCAACTATGCATTAAAACAAGATTTTCATTTTTTTGAAAATTTCTCAAAATATGTGGGTTAACCCCTACGAAAATATTGAGTTTTCGGTAAATACTCTATATACTGAAAATTATATGCTTTTGTGTTTCTTAAAAATTTATAAACACATTCTAAATTTGAATTAATGTATGGAAAACATTTTTTCATGATAAATGGGTATAATTTCTAACTACTTAATAATTAATTTAATAAAACTTCATAATCTACCTAAAACAGTGAAATAACCACTAAAATATCTATTCTCTAGAGAAACGGAGACAACAAATGTTCCAAACCTCTTTGAAAATCATCATATGTCAGTGAATGATGCAACTATGCATTAAAACAAGATTTTCATTTTTTTGAAAATTTCTCCAAATATGTGGGTTAACCTCTACAAAAATATTGAGTTTTCGGTAAATACTATATACTTTGAAAATTGTATGCTTTAGTTTTTCTAAAAAATTTAAAAACACATTCTAAATTTGAATTAATGCATGGAAACTTGTTTTCATGATAAATAAGTATAATTTCTAACTACTTAGTAATTAATTTAATGAAACTTCATAATCTACCTAAAACAGTGAAATAACCACTAAAATATCTATTCTCTAGAGAAACGAAGACAACAAATGTTCCAAACCTCTTTGAAAATCATCATATGTCAGTGAACAATGCAACTATGCATTAAAAAATAAGATTTTCATTTTTTTGAAAATTTCTCCAAATATGTGGGTTAACCTCTACAAAAATATTGAGTTTTCGGTAAATACTATATACTCTGAAAATTATATGCTTTTGTTTTCTTAAAAAATTAAAAACACATTCTAAATTTGAATTAATGTATGGAAAACTTTTTTTCATGATAAATAGGTATAATTTCTAACTACTTAGTTATTAATTTAATGAAACTTCATAATCTACCTAAAACAGTGAAATAACCACTAAAATATCTATTCTCTAGAGAAACGGAGACAAGAAATGTTCCAAACCTCTTTGAAAATCATCATATGTCAGGAACGTTGTAACTATGCATTAAAACAAGATTTTCATTTTTTGAAAATTTCTCCAAATATGTGGGTTAACCCCTACAAAAATATTGAGTTTTTCGGTAAATACTATATACTTTGAAAATTGTATGCTTTAGTTTTTCTAAAAATTTATAAACACATTCTAAATTTGAATTAATGCATGGAAACTTGTTTTCATGATAAATAAGTATAATTTCTAACTACTTAGTAATTAATTTAACGAAACTTCATAATCTACCTAAAACAGTGAAATAACCACTAAAATATCTATTCTCTAGAGAAACGAAGACAACAAATGTTCCAAACCTCTTTGAAAATCATCATATATCAGTGAACGATGCAACTATGCATTAAAAAATAAGATATTCATTTTTTAAAAAAATTTCTTCAAATATGTGGGTTAACCCCTACAAAAATATTGAGTTTTCTGTAAATACTATATACTCTGAAAATTATATGCTTTTTATTTCTTAAAAAATTAAAAACACATTCTAAATTTGAATTAATGTATGGAAAACTTGTTTTCATGATAAATGGGTATAATTTCTAAATACTTGAAAGTCATCATATGTCAATGAACGATGCAACTATGCATTAAAACAAGATTTTCATTTTTTTTTTTAATTTCTCCAAATATGTAGGTTAACTAAGCCCTACAAAAATATTGAGTTTTCGGTAAATACTATATACTCTGAAAATTATATGCTTTTGTTTTTCTAAAATATTTAAAAACATATTATAAATTTGAATTAATGTATGGAAACTTGTTTTCATGATAAAAAATAAGTATAATTTCTATCTTGTTAGTAATTAATTTAATGAAACTTCATAATCTACCTAAAACATTGAAATAACCACTAAATTATCTATTCTCTAGAGAAACGGAGACAACAAATGTTCCAAACCTCTTTGAAAGTCATCATATGTCAGTGAACGATGCAACTATGCATTAAAACAAGATTTTCATTTTTTAAAAAAATTTATCCAAATATGTGGGTTAACCCCTACAAAAATATTGACTTTTATGTAAGTACTATTTACTTTGAAAAAATTATATGCTTTTGTTTTTCTAAAAAATTGAAAAACACATTTTAAATTTGAATTAATGTATGGAAACTTGTTTTCATGATAAATAAGTATAATTTCTAACTACTTAGTAATTAGTTTAGTGAAACTTCATAATCTACCTAAAACAGTGAAATAACCACTAAAATATATATTCTCTAGAGAAACGGAGACAACAAATGTTCCAACCTCTTTGAAAATCATCATATGTCGGTATACGATGTAACTATGCATTAAAACAAGATTTTCATTTTTTTGAAAATTTCTCCAAATATGTGGGTTAACCCCTACAAAAATATTGAGTTTTTCGGTAAATACTATATACTTTGAAAATTGTATGCTTTTGTTTTTTAAAAAAAATTAAAAACACATTCTAAATTGGACTTAATGTATGGAAACTTATTTTCGTGATAAATAAGAATAATTTCTAACTACTTAGTAATTAATTTATTGAAACTTTATAATCTACATAAAACAGTGAAATAACCACTAAAATATCTATTCTCTAGAGAAACGGAGACAACAAATGTTCCAACCTCTTTGAAAATCATCATATGTCAGTATACGATGTAAATATGCATTAAAACAAGATTTTCATTTTTTTGAAAATTTCTCCAAATATGTGGGTTAACCCCTACAAAAATATTGAGTTTTTTGGTAAATACTATATACTTTGAAAATTGTATGCTTTTGTTTTTCTAAAAAATTTAAAAACACATTCTAAATTTGACTTAATGTATGGAAACTTGTTTTCATGATAAATAGGTATAATTTCTCACTATTTAGTAATTAATTTATTGAAACTTCATAATCTACCTAAAACAGTGAAATAACCACTAAATTATCTATTCTCTAGATAAACGGAGAAAACAAATGTTCCAAACCTCTTTGAAAGTCATCATATGTCAGTGAACGATGCAACTATGCATTAAAAGAAGATTTTCATTTTTTGAAAATTTATCCAAATATGTGGGTTAACCCCTATAAAAATATTGACTTTTCGGTAAATACTATATACTTTGAAAATTATATGCTTTTGTTTGTCTAAAAAATTTAAAAACATATTCTAAATTTGAATTAATGTATGGAAACTTGTTTTCATGATAAATAAATGTAATTTCTAACTACTTAGTAATTAATTTAATGAAACTTCATAATCTACCTAAAACAGTGAAATAACCACTAATTTATCTATTCTCTAGAGAAACGGAGACAACAAATGTTCCAAACGTCTTTGACAATCATCATATGTCAGTGAACGATGTAACTATGCATTAAAACAAGATTTTCATTTTTTTTTAAATTTCTCCAAATATGTGGGTTAACCCCTACAAAAACATTGAGTTTTCAGTAAATACTATATACTCTGAAAATTATATGCTTTTGTTTTTTTTTTAAACTGATAAACACATTATAAATTTGAATTAATGTATGGAAAACTTTTTTCATGATAAATGGGTATAATTTCTCCTTATTTAGTAATTAATTTATTGAAACTTCATAATCTATCTAAAACAGTGAAATAACCATTAAATTATCTATTCTCCAGAGAAATAGAGACAACAAATGTTCCAAACCTCTTTGAAAGTCATCATATGTCAGTGAACGATGCAACTATGCGTTAAAACAAGATTTTCATTTTTTTTGAATTTATCCAAATATGTGGGTTAACCCCTACAAAAATATTGACTTTTCGGTGAATACTATATACTTTGAAAATTATAAGCTTTTGTTTTTCTAAAAAAATAAAAAACACATTCTATATTTGAATTAATATATGGAAACTTGTTTTCATGATAAATAAGTATAATTTCTAACTACTTAGTAATTAATTTAATGAAACTTCATAATCTACCTAAAACAGTGAAATAACCACTAAAATATATATTCTCTAGAGAAACGGAGATAACAAATGTTTCAAACCTCTTTGAAAGTCATCATATGTCAGAGAACGATGCAACTATGCATTAAAACAAGATTTTCATTTTTTTGAAAATTTCTCCGAATATGTGGGATAACCCCTACAAAAATATTGAGTTTTTCGGTAAATACTATATACTCTGAAAATTATATGCTTTTATTTTTCTTAAAAATTTAAAAACACATTCTAAATTTGAATTTATGTATGAAAAACTTTTTTTCATGATAAATGGGTATAATTTCTAACTACTTAGTAATTAATTTAATAAAACTTCATAATCTACCTAAAACATTGAAATAACCACTAAAATATCTATTCTCTAGAGAAACAGAGACAACAAATATTCCAAACCTCTTTGAAAATCATCATATGTCAGTGAACGATGTAACTATGCATTAAAACAAGATTTTCATTTTTTTGAAAATTTCTCAAAATATGTGGGTTAACCCCTACGAGAATATTGAGTTTACGGTAAATACTCTATATACTGAAAATTGTATGCTTTTTTATTTCTTAAAAAATTATAAACACATTCTAAATTTGAATTAATATAGGTAAAACTTTTTTCATTATAAATGGGTATAATTTTTCACTATTAATTAATTAATTTATTGAAACTTCATAATCTACCTAAAACAGTGAAATAACCATTAAATTATCGATTCTCTAGAGAAATGGAGACAACAAATGTTCCAAACCTCTTTGAAAATACTCATATGTCAGTGAACGATGTAATTATGCATTAAAACAAGATTTTCATATTTTTGAAAATTTCTCAAAATATGTGGGTTAACCCCTACGTAAATATTGAGTTTTCGGTAAACACTCTATATACTGAAAATTGTATGCTTTTGTGTTTCTTAAAAATTTATAAACACATTGTAAAATTGAATTAATGTATGGAAAACTTTTTTCCATGATAAATGGGTATAATTTCTCACTATTTAGTAATTAATTTATTGAAACTTCATAATCTACCTAAAACAATGAAATAACCACTAAAATATCTATTCTCTAGAGAAACTGAGACAACAAATGTTCCAACCTATTTGAAAATCATCATATGTCAGTATACGATGTAACTATGCATTAAAACAAGATTTTCATTTTTTGAAAATTTCTCCAAATATGTGGGTTAACCCCTACAAAAATATTGAGTTTTCGGTAAATACTATATACTCTGAAAATTATATGCTTTTGTTTTTCTTAAAAATTTATAAACACGTTATAAATTTTATTTAATGCATGGAAAACTTTTTTTCATGATAAATGGGTATAATTCTCACTATTTAGTAATTAATTTATTGAAACTTCATAATCTACCTAAAACAGTGAAATAACCATTAAATTATATATTCTCTAGAGAAACGGAGACAATAAATGTTCCAAACCTCGTTGAAAGTCATCATATGTCAGTGAACGATGCAACTATGAATTAAAATAAGATTTTCATTTTTTTGAAAATTTCTCCAAATATGTGGGTTAACTAAGCCCTACAAAAATATTGAGTTTTCGGTAAATACTATATACTCTGAAAATTATATGCTTTTGTTTTTCTAAAATATTTAAAAACACATTCTAAATTTGAATTAATGTATGGAAACTTGTTTTCATGATAAATAAGTATAATTTCTAACTACTTAGTAATTAATTTAATGAAACTTCATAATCAAACTAAAACAGTGGAATAACCACTAAAATATCTATTCTCTAGAGAAACGGAGACAACAAATGTTCCAAACCTCTTTGAAAATAATCATACATCAGTGAACGATGTAACTATGCATTAAAACAAGATTTTCATTTTTTTGAAAATTTCTCCAAATATGTGGGTTAACCCCCTACGAAAATTTTGAGTTTTCGGTAAATACTATAAACTCTGAAAATTATATGCTTTTGTGTTTCTTAAAAATTTATAAACACATTCTAAATTTGAATTAAAGTATGGAAAACTTGTTTTCATGATAAATGGGTATAATTTTTAACTACTTAGTAATTAATTTAATGAAACTTCATAATATACCTAAAACAGTGAAATAACCACTAGAATATCTATTTTCTAGAGAAACGGAGACAACAAATGATTCAAACCTCTTTGAAAATCATCATATATCAGTGAACAATGTAACTATGCATTAAAACTAGATTTTCATTCTTTGAAAATTTCTCCAAATATGTGGGTTAACCCCTACGAAAATATTGAGTTTTCGGTAAATACTATATACTCTGAAAATTATATGCTTTTGTTTTTCTTACAAATTTAAAAACACATTCTAAATTTGAATTAATGTATGGAAAACTTGTTTTCATGATAAATGGGTATAATTTCTAACTACTTAATAATTAATTTAATGAAACTTCATAATATACCTAAAACATTGAAATAACCACTAAAATATCTATTTTCTAGAGAAACAGAGACAACAAATGTTTCAAACCTCTTTGAAAATCATCATATGTCAGTGAACGATGTAACTATGCATTAAAACAAGATTTTCATTTTTTTGAAAGTTTCTCCAAATATGTGGGTTAACCCCTACAAAAATATTGAGTTTTCGGTAAATACTATATACTCTGAAAATTATATGCTTTTGTTTTTTTTTTAAAACTGATAAACACATTCTAAATTTGAATTAATGTATGAAAAACTTTTTCCATGATAAATGGGTAAAATTTGACACTATTTAGTAATTAATTTATTGAAACTTCATAATTTACCTAAAACATTGAAATAACCACTAAATTATCTATTCTCTAGAGAAACGGAGACAACAAATGTTCCAAACCTCTTTGAAAATCATCATATGTCAAGTGAACGTATAACTATGCATTAAAACAAGATTTTCATTTTTTTGAAAATTTCTCCAAACATGTGGGTTAACCCCTACAAAAATATTGAGTTTTCGGTAAATACTATATACATTGAAAATTATATGCTTTTGTTTTTTGTTTTAAACTGATAAACACATTCTAAATTTGAATTAATGTATGAAAAAACTTTTTCCATGATAAATGGGTATAATTTCTCACTATTTAGTAATTAATTTATTGAAACTTCATAATCTACCTAAAACAGTGAAATAACAGCTAAATTATCTATTCTCTAGAGAAACGGAGACAAGAAATGTTTCAAACCTCTTTGAAAATCATCATATGTCAGGAACGATGTAACCATGCATTAAACCAAGATTTTCATTTTTTTGAAAATTTCTCCAAATATGTGGGTTAACCCCTACAAAAATATTGAGTTTTCGGTAAATACTATATACTCTGAAAATTATATGCTTTTGTTTTTCTTAAAAAATTAAAAACACATTCTAAATTTGAATTATTGTATGGAAAATTTTTTTTCATAATAAATAGGTATAATTTCAATACTTAGTTATTAATTTAATGAAACTTCATAATCTACCTAAAACAATGAAATAAGCACTAAAATATCTATTCTCTAGAGAAACGGAGACAACAAATGTTCCAAACCTCTTTGAAAATCACCATATATCTGTGAACAATATAATTATGCATTAAAACAAGATTTTCATATTTTTGAAATTTCTCCAAATATGTCGGTTAACCCCTACGAAAATACTGAGTTTTCGGTAAATACTCTATATACTGAAAATTGTATGATTTTTTGTTTCTTAAAAATTTATAAACACATTCTAAATTTGAATTATTGTATGGACAATTTTTTTTCATGATAAATGGGTATAATTTCTCACTATTTAGTAATTAATGTTTTGAAACTTCAAAATCTACCTAAAACACTGAAATAACCACTAAAATATCTATTCTCTAGAGAAACGGAGACAACAAATGTTCCAAACCTCTTTGAAAATCACCATATATCTGTGAACAATATAATTATGCATTAAAACAAGATTTTCATATTTTTGAAATTTCTCCAAATATGTGGGTTAACCCCTACAAAAATATTGAGTTTTCGGTAAATACTATATACTCTGAAAATTATATGCTTTTGTTTTTTAAAAAAATTTAAAAACACATTCTAAATTTGAATTAATGTATGGAAAACTTGTTTTCATGATAAATGGGTATAATTTCTAACTACTTAGTAATTAATTTAATGAAACTTCATAATCTACCTAAAACAGTGAAATAACCACTAAAATATTTATTCTCTAGAGAGACGGAGACAACAAATGTTCCAAAACTCTTTGAAAATCATCATATGTCAGTGAACGATGTAACTATGCATTAAAACAAGATTTTCATTTTTTTGAAAATTTCTCCAAATATGTGGGTTAACACCTACAAAAATATTGAGTTTTCGGTAAATACTATATAATCTGAAAATTATATGCTTTTGTTTTTTTTTAAACTGATAAACAGATTCTAAATTTGAATTAATGTATGAAAAACTTTTTCCATGATAAATGGGTATAATTTCTCACTATTTAGTAATTAAATTATTGAAACTTCATAATCTACCTAAAACAGTGAAATAACAACTAAATTATCTATTCTCTAGAGAAACGGAGACAACAAATGTTCCAAACCTCTTTGAAAGTCATCATATGTCAGTGAACGATTCAACTATGCATTAAAACAAGATTTTCATTTTTTTGAAAATTTCTCCAAACATGTGGGTTAACCCCTACAAAAATATTGAGTTTTCGGTAAATACTATATACTATGAAAATTATATGCTTTTGTTTTTCTTAAAAATTTAAAAACACATTCTAAATTTGAATTAATGTATGGAAAACTTGTTTTCCTGATAAATGGGTATAATTTCTAACTACTTAGTAATTAATTTAATGAAACTTCATAATCTACCTAAAACAGTGAAATAAGCACTAAAATATCTATTCTCTAGAGAAACAGAGACAACAAATGTTCCAAACCTCTTTGAAAATCATCATATGTCAGTGAATGATGCAACTATGCATTAAAACAATATTTTCATTTTTTGAAAATTTCTCAAAATATGTGGGTTAACCCCTACGAAAATACTGAGTTTTCGGTAAATACTCTATATACTGAAAATTGTATGATTTTTTGTTTCTTAAAAATTTATAAACACATTCTAAATTTGAATTATTGTATGGAAAAAAAAATTTCATGATAAATGGGTATAATTTCTCACTATTTAGTAATTAATTTATTGAAACTTCAAAATCTACCTAAAACACTGAAATAACCACTAAAATATCTATTCTCTAGAGAAACGGAGACAACAAATGTTCCAAACCTCTTTGAAAATCACCATATATCTGTGAACAATATAATTATGCATTAAAACAAGATTTTCATATTTTTGAAATTTCTCCAAATATGTGGGTTAACCCCTACAAAAATATTGAGTTTTCGGGAAATACTATATACTCTGAAAATTATATGCTTTTGTTTTTAAAAAAAATTTAAAAACACATTCTAAATTTGAATTAATGTATGGAAAACTTGTTTTCATGATAAATGGGTATAATTTCTAACTACTTAGTAATTAATTTAATGAAACTTCATAATCTACCTAAAACAGTGAAATAACCACTAAAATATTTATTCTCTAGAGAGACGGAGACAACAAATGTTCCAAAACTCTTTGAAAATCATCATATTTCAGTGAACGATGTAACTATGCATTAAAACAAGATTTTCATTTTTTTGAAAATTTCTCCAAATATGTGGGTTAACACCTACAAAAATATTGAGTTTTCGGTAAATACTATATAATCTGAAAATTATATGCTTTTGTTTTTTTTTTAAACTGATAAACACATTCTAAATTTGAATTAATGTATGAAAAACTTTTTCCATGATAAATGGGTATAATTTCTCACTATTTAGTAATTAATTTATTGAAACTTCATAATCTACCTAAAACAGTGAAATAACAACTAAATTATCTATTTTCTAGAGAAACGGAGACAACAAATGTTCCAAACCTCTTTGAAAGTCATCATATGTCAGTGAACGATTCAACTATGCATTAAAACAAGATTTTCATTTTTTTGAAAATTTCTCCAAACATGTGGGTTAACCCCTACAAAAATATTGAGTTTTCGGTAAATACTATATACTATGAAAATTATATGCTTTTGTTTTTCTTAAAAATTTAAAAACACATTCTAAATTTGAATTAATGTATGGAAAACTTGTTTTCCTGATAAATGGGTATAATTTCTAACTACTTAGTAATTAATTTAATGAAACTTCATAATCTACCTAAAACAGTGAAATAAGCACTAAAATATCTATTCTCTAGAGAAGCAGAGACAACAAATGTTCCAAACCTCTTTGAAAATCATCATATGTCAGTGAACGATGAAACTATGCATTAAAACAAGATTTTCATTTTTAAAAAATTTCTCAAAATATGTGGGTTAACCCCTACGAAAATATTGAGTTTTCGGTAAATACTCCATATACTTAAAATTGTATGATTTTTTGTTTCTTAAAAATTTATAAACACATTCTAAATTTGAATTATTGTATGGAAATTTTTTTTTCATGATAAATAGGTATAATTTCTCACTATTTAGTACTTAATTTAATGAAACTTCATAATCTATCTAAAACAGTGAAATAACCATTAAATTATCTATTCTCTAGAGAAACAGAGACAACAAATGTTCCAAACCTCTTTGAAAGTCATCATATGTCAGTGAACGATGCAACTATGCGTTAAAACAAGATTTTCATTTTTTTGAATTTATCCAAATATGTGGGTTAACCCCTACAAAAATATTGACTTTTCGGTGAATACTATATACTTTGAAAATTATAAGCTTTTGTTTTTCTAAAAAATTTAAAAACAAATTCTATATTTGAACTAATGTACGGAAACTTGTTTTCATGATAAATAAGTATAATTTCTTACTACTTAGTAATTAATTTAATGAAACTTCATGAACTACCTAAAACAGTAAAATAACCACTAAAATATATATTCTCTAGAGAAACGGAGACAACAAATGTTCCAAACATCTTTAAAAATCATCATATGTCAGTGAACGATGTAACTATGCATTAAACACAAGATTTTCTTTTTTTGAAAATTTCTCCAAATATGTGGGTTTACCCCTACAAAAATATTGAGTTTTCGGTAAATATTATATACTCTGGAAATTATATGCTTTTGTTTTTCTTAAAAATTTATAAACGCATTCTAAATTTGAATTAATGTATGAAAAACATTTTTCATGATAAATGGGTACAATTTCTAACTACTTAGTAAGTAATTTAATAAAACTTCATAATCTACCTAAAACAGTGAAATAAGCACTAAAATATCTATTCTCTAGAGAAATAGAGACAACAAATGTTCCAAACCTCTTTGAAAATCATCATATGTCAGTGAACGATGCAACTATGCATTAAAACAAGATTTTCATTTTTTTGAAATTTTTTCAAAATATGTGGGTTAACCCCTACGAAAATATTGAGTTTTCGGTAAATACTCTATATACTGAAAATTGTAAGCTTTTGTGTTTCTTAAAAATTTATAAACACATTCTAAATTTGAATTAATGTATGGAATACTTTTTTCATGATAAATGGGTATAAATTCTCACTATTTAGTAATTAATTTATTGAAACTTCATAATCTACCTAAAACAGTGAAATAACCACTAAATTATCTATTCTCTAGAGAAACGGAGACAACAAAATGTTCTAAACCTCTTTGAAAGTCATCATATGTCAATGAACGATGCAACTATGTATTAAAACAAGATTTTCATTTTCTTGAAAATTTCTCCAAATATGTGGGTTAACCCCTACAAAAATATTGAGTTTTCGGTAAATACTATATACTCTGAAAATTATATGCTTTTGTTTTTCTTAAAAATTTAAAAACACATTCTAAATTGAAATTAATATATGGAAAACTTGTTTTCATGATAAATGGGTATAATATCTAACTACTTAGTAATTAATTTAATGAAACTTCATAATCTACGTAAAACAGTGAAATAACCACTAAAATATATATTCTCTAGAGAAACGGAGACAACAAATGTTTCAAACCTCTTTGAAAATCATCATATGTCAGAGAACGATGCAACTATGCATTAAAACAAGATTTTCATTTTTTTGAAAATTTCTCCAAATATGCGGGTTAACCCCTACAAAAATATTGATTTTTCGGTAAATATTATATACTCTGGAAATTATATGCTTTTGTTTTTCTTAAAAATTTATAAACACATTTTAAATTTGAATTAATGTATGAAAAAACTTTTTTCATGATAATTGGGTATAATTTCTAACTACTTAGTAATTAATTTATTGAAACTTCATAATCTACCTAAAACAGTGAAATAACCACTAAAATATTTATTCTCTAGAGAAACAGAGACAACAAATGTTCCAGACCTCTTTGAAAGTCATCATATGTCAGTGAACGATGCAACTATGCATTAAAACACGATTTTCATTTTTTGAAAATTTCTCCAAATATGTGGGTTAACCCTTACAAAAATATTGAGTTTTCGGTAAATATTATATACTCTAAAATAATATACTTTTGTTTTCCTAAAAATTTTAAAAACACATTCTAAATTTGATTTAATGTATGGAAAACTTGTTTTTACGATAAATGGATATAATTTCTAACTACTTAGTAAATAATTTAATAAAACTTCATAATCTACCTAAAAAAGTGAAATAACCACCAAAATAATTAGTGTTCCAAAAAAAAAAACACTAAAATATTTATTCTCTAGAGAAACGGAGACAACAAATGTTCCATACCTCTTTGAAAATCATCATATGTCAGTATACGATGTAACTATGCATTAAAACAAGATTTTCATTTTTTTGAAAAATTCTCCAAATATATGTGTTAACCCCTACAAAAATATTTAGTTTTTGGTAAATACTATATACTCTGGAAATTATATGCTTTTGTTTTTCTTAAAAATTTAAAAACACATTCTTAATTTGAATTAATGTATGAAAAACATATTTTCATGATAAATGGGTATAATTTTTAACTACTTAGTAATTAATTTAATGAAACTCCATAATCTACCTAAAACAGTGAAATAACCACTAAAATATCTATTCTCTAGAGAAACGGAGACAACAAATGTTCCAAACCTCTTTGAAAGTCATCATATGTCAGTGAACGATGCAACTATGCATTAAAACAAGATTTTCATTGTTTTGAAAATTTCTCCAAATATGTGGGTTAACCCTTACAAAAATATTGAATTTTCGGTAAATACTATATACTCTGAAAATTATATGCTTTTGTTTTTCTTAAAAATTTAAAAACACATTCTAAATTTGAATTAATGTATGGAAAACTTGTTTTTATGATAAATGGGTATAATTTCTAACTACTTAGTAAATAATTTAATAAAACTTCATAATCTACTTAAAACAGTGAAATAACCACTAAAATATTTATTCTCTAGAGAAACAGAGACAATAAATGTTCCAAACTTCTTTGAAAATCATCTTATGTCAGTATACGATGTAACTATGTATTAAAACAAGATTTTTATTTTTTTGAAAAATGCTCCAAATATATGGGTTAACCCCTACAAAAATATTGAGTTTTCCGTAAATACTATATACTCTGAAAATTATATGCTTTTGTTTTTCTTAAAAATTTAAAAACACATTCTAAATTTGAATTAACGTATGGAAAACATCTTTTCATGATAAATGGTATAATTTCTAACTACTTAGTAATTAATTTAATGAAACTTTATAATCTACCTAAAACAGTGAAATAACCACTAAAATATCTATTCTCTAGAGAAACAGAGACAACAAATGTTCCAAACCTCTTTGAAAATTATCATATGTCAGTGAACGATGTAACTATGCATTAAAACAATATTTTCATTTTTTTGAAAATTTCTCCAAATATGTGGGTTAACCCCTACAAAAATATTGAGTTTTCGGTAAATACTATATACTCTGAAAATTATATGCTTTTGTTTTTCTTAAAAATTTATAAACACATTCTAAATTTGAATTAACGTATGGAAAACATCTTTTCATGATAAATGGGTATAATTTCTAACTACTTAGTAATTAATTTAATGAAACTTCATAATCTACCTAAAACAGTGAAATAACCACTAAAATATCTATTCTCTAGAGAAACGGAGACAACAAATGTTCCAAACCTCTTTGAAAATCATCATATGTCAGTGGACGATGTAACTATGCATTAAAACAATATTTTCATTTTTTTGAAAATTTCTCCAAATATGTGGGTTAACCCCTACAAAAATATTTAGTTTTCGGTAAATACTATATACTCTGGAAATTATATGCTTTTGTTTTTCTTAAAAATTTATAAACACATTTTAAATTTGAATTAATGTATGAAAAAACTTTTTTCATGATAAATGGGTATAATTTCTAACTACTTAGTAATTAATTTAATGAAACTTCATAATCTACCTAAAACAGTGAAATAAACACTAAAATATCTATTCTCTAGAGAAACAGAGACAACAAATGTTCCAAACCTCTTTGAAAGTCATCATATGTCAGTGAACGATGCAACTATGCATTAAAACAAGATTTTCATTTTTTTGAAAATTTCTCCAAATATGTGGGTTAACCCCTACAAAAATATTGAGTTTTTCGTAAATACTATATACTCTGGAAATTATATGCTTTTGTTTTTCTTAAAAACTTAAAACACATTATAAATATGAATTAATGTATGGAAAACCTTTTTCGTGGTAAATGAGTATAATTTCTCACTACTTAGTAATTAATTTAATGAAACTTCATAATCTACCTAAAACAGTGAAATAACACCTAAAATATACTAAGTATCTTTCACTAAGTATCTTTTACTTAGTATATATAATCAACTCTAGATGTTTATTTATGTATACAAAGTTTACATGTTAGTTGGTGATCTCACATTTAAATATTGGCTGTGATTTGATCTTTATCTTTTTTTTTAACTCAACTTAAGTTTTTACGACATTTATACACATTTTTGGTTCCAACTATATTATGATCATCTATTTTATTTAAAGTCCAATTTTGTTATTCACATTTGTATTTATTTAACTTTCATATTATTTATTTATTATAAATAGTTCCACAAATCTGAGACAAACATTTTAACATTTAGAAATTTATTGTTAAAAAGATAATATAAAACTTTGCTTGGACATATTTTTATTCGCAAAACTTAGCGAGCACCCTTACAATTAGCCACGCAGTTACAAAATCCCTTTTCGTCTGAACAACTACCACTAGCACCAGCTCCATGTTTCTTCTTACAGATATCCAAACATCGTAGTGGAACACACTGCTTGTTTGGGTGAGGAGTTTTATAAGGACACATTTTTTTCGCATCTGTCATCGTTCCTGTTATATATAAAAATCTCAAATTTTATTAGGGAGAAAGTATATATAAATTTTCTGAAATATAAAACTTATTTATCAACAAATAACTGCTTAATATACTATTGTTATAAGAATTATAAGTAAAAAAAAAAGAGAAATAGATTTAGCTAGTAAATAAAAAAAATGAGCATGTGATTTGGTCAAAATATTTTTTATTTTATTATGAACAAATAATTATAAAAATTATGTGCATGCTTATAAAATTACATATAAAATTTTGATGTTTTACAGAATAAATACTGTATATATAAGAAAAGCATAACATATTACCTATAAATATATAAATCTCAATATATCATATAAATTTATATAAGAACTATAGTTCATCCATATTATGAAAATGTTGGTTAATATATTTGTATGTGCATGACAAAATGTACATAAATAGCTGATTAAACAATGAAAATATTTAAAATTGTTTTATCATAGTAGCTCTTCACCATATATAAACCCTATACATTAATTTTTTTAAATGGACTAATGTAAAAATAAAACTCTGAAGTACTTCAAGTATGGTCCTTTTAATTTTAACACAAAAATGTTTGACTCAGTTTTATATATTTTTTGCCTTCTGAAAATTTATGAATTTTACACAAAAGAGATAATTTTATGCAATATTTTATATAGTAAACAAAAACTATTATATGGAGTTTACAATATATTAAAGTAAAATTATAAGGATCTAAGTATTATAATCAATTTACTATAGAATGGCTATATGCAATATATTAAGATTGAAATACAAACCTAGAGAGAGAATGATGAAGATAGTTAAGAACGTAAACAAGAGTTGAAGAGATTTCCTCATCTTGGATTAAAGAAATGAATTGATAGTAAGTTAAAATTTAGAAAGAGATGAACTATTTTACTTTTACAACATAAAAAGTATTCTTACTTATATACATAATAAAAATCTAATTTAAGAAACTCACGTAAATATGTTCCGTTTAAAACGAATCTAATTTAGAAAAATCCAAGTTTTTCTCACATAATATGTGAAAGTTTTAGACTCGTTCATTTTCTTATAAATAAATAAAAGGGTATGTGTTCTATGCATGTAAATAATTTTGATGTTCTTAAAAAGCTATTGCTATTTTTAGAATTATGTATTTATTTAAATAAATATCAATAAAATATGCTTTAAACATTACTATTTAAATATACAGTTTATTACGTGGATCGCCTACACGTAACATATTTATAAACTGTGTTAAAAATTTAGTAAGAATTTGATTAATTTTTAGTTTATTATTAAAATAGTAAATAGTGAAATCTGTGTAATATTCAAATAATTGAATTGAATTCAGTTTTAGATTTAGATAGTAAGAGTAATTCTCAGACTGAATGGTAACAGTAGAATAAGTTGTGAGGGTCTTACAGAAAATATAAATCGGTACGGTTTAATTACGGAATATTGACGGTTAAACCAAAAAGACGTGCATAATAAAATGTGAATAGTAACAAAAATAAATATGTGTGGAACCAATAGTAAAATGGTAAATGTTTGTATTTTATATTATATATATAAATTGGATTTCTAAAATAATACTTTTAGTTTTTATAAATGAAAATTACATTAGCTATATTTTAAACCTATTTATTTATATTTAATAAATTAAAGAAAATGAAATGAAATGAAGAAAAAAAGTTTGATATGAAAAAGGTTCTTTTACGTATCTAGCAAACGCGCAATACCATATATGTTTTTAAGTTATAAATGTATTTTATGTATAAGTTTAATATATATATATATATATATCACCAAACTCACTTAATTAGCTGCGTTTGTGTTTAAAATGAGGCTATACAACCCACACTTCCTATTTTTCTTTTTATTTTCAAATATGAAACCACTATATGTGTTTTGTCTGTGAAATCAGATGGTAACAAAACTTAAAATTTGAGTGAATTTAGTGCCTAACCAGATGAAACATTCATAACTTTTTCAGAAAAAGAGTTGATAATCTCCCACCTACTCTTTAACCAAACGGTAACGAATTTAGTTTTCTGATGTTATCAGAATTTTCATAAGTTTTCCTTTAATATTTAGGCAATTCTCTTAAATAGCCTTTTTAAGTTTTCGTCACAAAATAGCTCTCAAAAAATAAAATGACCAAAATAGACTTTTTCTTTTTTCTTTTTTGATTTTTTTTTTTTTTTGAAATTTGAAACTCTATCCCCAAACCCATCCCTTAACTCTAAACCCTAAAGTTCAAATTAATTAACCCTAGAGGTATAAATGCATTTATATACATTTTTAGCTTCTAAAAAAACATTTTTGTCATTTTTTCTTTAAAAACTATTTTTGTGATAAACAAACTAAAAGAGGCTATCTAAGGGAATTTCTCTTAAAATTTTGTACCAACCCTGATTATTGTTTGATTTTGGATAATATATAAAAATATATCATTCACCAAATAAGATAAAACTAATCATTTATAGAAATTCAAGATTGTGGTGTTGATCAATGAACTATTCATTCAAATCAAAAATGTTATAAATAAATAGAAATATTTTTATGATTTGAATATATAATGCTTAAATGATTTCTAAAAATAATTTCCATTAGTAAAAGAACTATAATATATATTTTAAAATAGTTTTTATTCTAATATATATATTTAACATATTTATTTAAAAGAAAATATAGAAGTATGTTGGAAATGTTTATGAACTTTTTACATTACAAACTCATTAACAATTAACACAACTCATCAGAAAAAAATAAAAAATAATACTAGACCGAACCGGTTCGTTTCAATCTAACCGACAGTATATAAACATGACACTCGACCTAAAGCTTAAACCCTAGCAACCGCAGAAAGAGAGTGTTAAAAAGGCGAAAGCTTCTTCACAAGCTTAACAACAATGGCTGAGCAACAAGAGATCGTCGATTCCGTGTCGGCTGAAGTGAACCCTCATCCAATAACAGACACGGAAGTCGAAGCTGCGGAGAAACGTGTGAGAGAGCAGACGGAGGAAACAGAGGATGGAGGCGAATCTAAGAAGCAGAAAGTGGGAGAAGACGAAGAGAAACCAAACGGGTCGGATCCGGTCAAGCTGGGGCCCAAGGAGTTTGTTACCTCTGTGGCGATGTTTGATTACTTCACCAAGTTTATGCACTTCTGGCCAACTGATCTCGATGTCAACAAGGTATTGATGTTACTCTGTTTTAGTCTTTTTTTTAATTGTAAAGTTTCAATTTTTATTGTGAATATGATAAAAGTTCGTTACTTTGTTTCCTTACTGAGACAGCTTGGGAAGTGGGTTCCTTTGTTTACTGCTCGAAAGTTCTTTGTCGGGTTTTGATTGAGTTTTTTATATAGAAACTCTGTTTTGTCTTAGGAAGTGGATAATACATGATAAAGTTGTGACTTTGTAGCCAAAACTGAGACAGGTTCTGAAGTGTGTTCCTTTGAAGCTGTTAGTTTGATTGCTATTCGAAAGTTCTTTGGAAAAAAAAAGTCTGTTCTTTGTCGGTTATATGATTTGATTCTAAATTGAGTTTGTGTGTAGAAACTCTGTGTTGTCTCTTACATTAGTGTTATGACATACATTAGTGTTACTCTTCTTGTCTTTTTGCCTTTTTAATTGTAAAGTTTTGATTTTTATTGTGAATATGATAAAAGTCGTGTCTTTGTAGCCAAAGTGGGTTTCTTTTGCAGCTGTTACTTTGATTACTGCTCGCAAAGTTCTGTGCAAAACAATGTGTTTCTTTGTTGGTTTTGTGTTTAGAAACTCTGTTTTGTCTCTTTTTATTGATTTTGTAATAATGATAGGTGGATATTGGAGTATGCAATGTGTTTAGGAAGTTGAAACTTGGATTAGTATGTTCTTTGTTGGTTGTATGATTCGATTTTGGATTGAGTTTGTGCTGCATCATTTTTCATAGTCCGCTTGTATTTAGTAGTATAAAAGCTTTTTCTTGTTGCAGTTTCTTTGGAGATTCTAACCAAACTTGTTACATTTTTCAGTATGAACACATGGTGCTGCTAGATCTGATCAAGAAGGGTCATACTGAGCCTGACAATAAGATTGGTGGAGGGATCAAAGCCTTTCAAGTAAGAACCCACCCAATGTGGAAAAGCAGATGCTTCTTTCTCGTTAGGGAAGACGACACTGCTGACGACTTCAGCTACAGGAAGTGCGTTGATCACATCCTCCCGTTGCCTGAAAACATGAAGACTCCTGGGTCTAACGGGAATGGACACGGTGGGGGAGGTCGTGGTGGTGGTGGAAGAAGAGGTGGTCGTGGTGGTGGTGGTGGGAGAGGTGGGAGATTCAGAAGATGAAATTTGCTTGCTGACTCTTGTTGTTGCCTTAGATTGAAATTTTTGGTGCTTTCATGTTAAGTTCTGTTGCTAAAAACTTATTAAGTTATGATCTTGTTGAATGCTATTGTTATTTTCTGGAGAATGATATTGTCAGTTTATATTGTTCAAGAATCAGAAGCAGTAGCTTGTCTTTGTGTTCACAACTTGAGAGGCTTGTCTTGTGAGAGGCTTATAAACTACAATATAACCTTTTTAAATTAATACTCTATAAATTAATATACACTAAAAATTTCTATAAAATAATATAGTTTTATAGTCTCAAATTGAATTTTTGGTTCAATTAGTATATCGATAAATTAATAATCTCTATAAATTAATAAAAAATTATAGTTTTGGTGTAGTTCTAACATTATTAATTTATTGAAGTTTCACTATATATAAACTTTTGAAATTTTGTTTAAATATATGTTGTTGATTGTATTGACTGTACATCTGACATATTATCATCGTTTAGTTATTTTTCTAATTTTTTCTTTATAAAAAACGAATCCATGCAGAAAAAACTCAAAACTACACCATCTAAACTGTTTACATATTACAGTTTTTGTTAATTATCAGTTTTTTTTCGCAGATAATTTTCTTTTCCATCGAAATCCATACCATTGAATTATGTTTTCTACAAAATGGTACGTAATTATGTTAATTGAAATATCAGTTGGGTGGCTTTTCTTTAAGAGGTTTTTGTTAAATGATGACGAGCTTACATTTGTTAGGCCCAGTTTACAAATTTTTTTTTTTTCAAATTTTAATTGTGATGGGCAGGGCTGGTTCTATGATGGCCGGATAAAACAAAACACTCCTATTATTTCAAAATCGGCAATGGTGATAACTGATGAATGTCGTTCTGACAAAGTGTATGCTATGGTCACACCAAAAACTGATCCTAGAAGTCTAGAACCAATCAGGCCAGTGCCTCAGGGGTTTAGGAGAAAAGTAAAATATCATAGGCCACATATATTTGTGGCTGTAAATCAAACTAAAATGCTGACGTGTGACCCACTTCACGTTTTTAAAACGTATCAAAATCTCAAATCTCACGATTCCAACCCAAAATTTTCCAATCTACCAAACTCAAGAAAAGAAAGAGAGAGTCAGAGTCAGAGACCTACGAGAAACAAAACACTACATCAAAACAATGCTAGAACGTAAAGATCCAGCGATCAAGCTCTTCGGGATGAAAATTCCTCTTTCTTCTGTTTTTGAGGCTGAAGAAGATGAATTATCCTCAGAGAAGGTACTGATTCTTACTTTTGTTACTTTGTTGGACTTTAAACAATCTTTTTATAGTAATAATCTTATGATAGTAGCTATGTACTAGCTAAACTGAACTTTCATGTGTGTTTTGTATATTTTTTTCATTTTAATGCAAAGTTCAAGGTTTTTGTATTCATAACTCGATGAATTGGTATTATCATGTTCTTTTTCTACAATACACTATTATTTTAAGATCATACATGTGACGCTCTGTTCTGGGCTTCAGTTTTCTTTTGATAAACTTGAGGTTGTAGTAGTACTGTTTTGTTCGATGACTTTTCATGACACGAAAAAGCACATTCGTTTCTCCATAGAATAACAATATTTTAGTAAAAAGTATTGCTTTTTCGTTTAAATCAACCAATAAAGGTGAGACAGAGAATTTAGGTTTAGGTGAAGTGTATTCTCAAAAGACCTTTTCTCCCCAAGTTTATCTAGAACCTTCATCTTGCGATATAAATAAATAAAGTAATATCTAATTTCAAATAATCATTTTTATTACTCTTTCTGTATTATTTTAAATAGTGTTTTTTAAAAAAAAATTGTTCATTTTAAATGATGTTTTTAAATTTTTATATAAAAAGTTAATGGAATTTGATATTTTTGACTACTTGTATTTTGTATGATAATTTTTATTCGTTTAAATATCTGTAGTTATTGTTGTTTTTAAACAAACAAAAAATTGAATAATAGTTTTTTTAATCGCAAAAAACCCTTAAAACCCAAATATGTTTTTTGCAAATAATATTCTCTCTTATATTCATATTTTTTTTATAATCATTTTCCATTATCTTGGCTCAGAACCAAGACGAGACATTAACTGATCAATCGGAGAAAGACAAAACCCTAAAGAAACCAACCAAGATTCTTCCATGTCCAAGATGCAACAGTATGGAAACAAAGTTTTGTTATTACAACAACTACAACGTAAACCAACCTCGCCACTTCTGCAAAGCTTGTCAAAGATATTGGACCTCTGGTGGGACCATGAGAAGTGTCCCTGTCGGAGCCGGACGACGCAAGAACAAGAACAACTCATCATCATCTTCACATTATCGTCACGTCACTATCTCTGAAACAAACAGTCAGGTCCTTAGTTTCAACGTCAGAGATGATCACAAGACGTTGGATAACCACCACAAGGTTGATGATTCAAGAACACGTAACAACGAAATGAACGGTTTGAGTTGTATCCCCGGATCAGTTGCATGGCCGTACACGTGGAATCCTGGTTTGTACCCGGTTTACCCTTATAATTGGAACGTGCCAATGTTGACTACTTCGCCTAATTCTACTCTTGGTAAGCATTCAAGAGAGGAAGATGAGACGATCAAGCGAAAACAGATGAATGGATCTGTATTGGTTCCTAAGACTTTGAGAATTGATGATCCTAATGAAGCTGCAAAGAGTTCTATATGGACAACACTTGGGATCAAGAACGAAGTTATGTTCAAAGGGTTTGATTCTAAGAAACTGATTGATATTAACAAAGAAGAAGCAGAGACTTCTCTCGTTCTCTGTGCAAATCCAGCTGCCCTATCAAGATCTGTCAATTTCCATGAACAGATGTGATTCTATGCATACTATACATATACATGTAGTAGATGTGGCTTACATGTGTTCTTCCGACTTGTATTCATAGGCTTTAAATTTTTTTGTATCATTTACTTTTTACTTTTTTGTCTTTTAATTTTGATTTTCTGTTGTAAGAAAATATATATTATTTTAAGGAATTATTCGTTTGACCGTTATTTGCATTCTAAACGATAGTTTGACAGAGCTGACAGTAAAGCTGAAAAAGAACTGTAACACAAGAGGTAGACATCAATCACCATTCACACATGAGTGGATAAATAAAAACAAGATAAGAACAGATAGTGAATAAAAGTAATGTTTTCTTGAATTTTACCTTTTTTAGTGCCATACCTAATTATTGTGAACTGGCGTGGGTGGGCACGGAAAGACAGCACAAGCTTATGTTGGATATGGGAACAAGCTGAAAACGCAAATGTGGTATTAGGGGTTATCAGTTTTAATTTGGTCTTGTTTTTTCTTAAGTTTATGTGAAATCATTCTCTCTTTTTTTTTTTATTAAATGCAGTATTTTATTTTTTTCAAATAATTTTTTGACTAACCATGTGAAAACAATGTAATTAATCAAATAATTTTTTGATCGGAACCGACCTTATATAAGATTTTCCCTTTTGATAATGTGTTGAAAAATTTCATATAATCTGTTCTTTAAAAAATAATAATTTAATTTCCTTTTTGAATACTTACGCTGGAAAGGATGGGTCACATTGCTTTCCAGATTTGTTTATCAACTTTGGTCTGGTATTTGATAGCAACTTAGATATTTTGGACAGCTCAACTAATATAAGCCACAAATGTGATATCCTAAACCATTTTTTATTTCCATATAATACTGAATTGTGGGACACATTATTTGTTGGCGCTGAAATTAAAGAAAATGACAAGTTGCTTTTTAGTTTTCTTTCCCTTTGGTTTGCTCTTTTCATAAATCCACTTTGTGGCAAAGCACAGTTTGTCATTTTCTCTAAAATCCATAGGATTTAATTAAGTTATTTTCAATTGGCAGTTTGACGAGAAAAAAAAATTGGCAGTTAATGAAGTTTCTTTTGTTTAGTTGGTTTAAGAACATGAAAAGGGTTTAAAACTATGTTTTATGGTTTATAAGAGAAAATCTGAGTTAAAGGTTTCATAAACATATAGAAGAAGCGGTGTGGTTTTAACATGGTGATTATGCTGTTATTGATGCCGAATGGGTTTCAACCGCAAAAACATTTTTAGGACCTAACAGCAATTCCAACAATAAATATTATGACGGGTTCTAAGTATTAAAAAATGAAATTAAGAGAAAAAACTAAATTTTTAGAGTTTTAAAGAAATTCTTAGTATACCTAAAAATACATGTCATCATATAAGAGAAAATTAATGTTTTTATTGACTTTTAAAATAAAATATAATTGAGTAATTATAATACTAAGGAACCCAAGATATGGCTAGCCTACTTTTCCATGTTGGCCATTTGCTTCCTCAAGTCCAAGATGTCATTAACTCATCAAGCATCAGAACCCAGAGTTAATCCTCCATTATGATTCAAGAATAAACCACTTTATAATGTTCTTTTTTTTTGCAAGAAGGAGACACTAAAATCTTTTGAAACAATAAAAATAAATCTCATAAGTTCAATTTCACTTCTGCCTCCTCTTTCAAAGTTTACAGTCGACTTTAAAAGATCTGATCTCTAGCTAGTCTCCCATACGATCTGAATTAGACAACTTTGTAAACCACGTTAGACCACTTTCTTTTTGTTAGTGAGGTTTATAAAATTAATATATTGAATATGCATTCACTATCTAATTTTTCTACAATTGTTAATTATCTAATGTACGAAGTTAAAGCAAAATAATTGAGTGGAACTGACAGAAACCACATCATTGAAAGAAAAGAAAATTTGATTCGTGTGGAATAAAATAGTAAACATTAAAAAAGATAAATCCACTTAGAAAGTTAATTAAAATGAAACTTTGGATGACTAGACTTCCACACGGATGACTTTTGTTACAGGTACGACTCGTGGAAAGTAAATTATCTGTTTCACTTTCAAGAATGATCTGATACTCCGCCATGTAAATTAAAAATGAGAAAATGGCAATTTATTTGTCTTTTTGACTTTAGGCCTAAATTAACTCCTTACAACAGACTTTTGAAATATAATCATGACTCATGTTCAAATATAACACGCTATATATGAATCAATATTATTTTGTAAATGTTTAGTGAGTAGTATTGTAATTTTATAAACCTTAAGAAACCGTTCTGCTCAAATGGTCTATACAACTATTATATACGAAGTTTTAAGGATATATAGCTAAATCTGGACTGATAACTTGTATACAAATGAGTAATTCTTCTTTGTAATTACTTTTGCTAAGTGTGTTGTTTTCCCTAAAAGATAAAGGCAGACAGGAAAGGTGTTGCTGATACGGAAAACTACTGAGAAATTTGAAAAGGTGAGCAAAAAATGAGAACGATCCTAGATTTTTTTGGGGTTTCTTAAAAAGAATAAAAGTGCAAAGAAATTAAAGCCGCTTTCACATTCCCATTGAGCTGTGGGAATGAAAAGACAAACCTCAAAGAATAAGACATAATATTATATGATAATCACATAAAAATTGAACTTAATATCATAAAAACAGATTGTTATAGTGTGACATCTTTTTCTGACAATGCCTCAAATGTTCTTGTAGACCATGAAGCCAAAAACTCACAAAGGTATATGAATCCTGATATCCAAAATTTGATTGTTATTTTTCAGAGATTCTGCTTCTTACAAAAATATTTGTTATTTCTTTCTAGCACAAACTTACTTTTGTATACAAAACTTACCATTGTATACAAAAATATGTGATCATTTTCTATCAGCTTTTCTCAGGTGACAAACTCATATTCAATCTTCATGATCTTGTTTTCTCTATTTCCTTTACGAAGCCTAGTTTTTCATTGTGTACCCCATAAAACCTCGGTCATATACCAATTTCACACATTTTATAAAGAAACTAGATGTACATGTGTTTGATTTAACTTTTATTTACTTTAATATTATTTTTTATGTTTACTAGTTAGTATTTTTAACATTTACTAAATATTTAAATGTTTATATAATTAAACATAAAAATTGAATAAGTTATATGCTGTAATTTATTTTATTGTTATAAACCATAATTTTATTATATATATATATATATATATATATATATATATATATATATATATATATCTTATTAGATTTGTATTTGAATATCAGATAAATGAATAGATAAATGTATATGCGAAATTTTCTGTTTTGCATAAATAAATAAAATTTAGATTTATACAATATAACTCATTTAAATGGGCTAATCTATCTTGTAAATGTCAAATTAGATAATAATATGTTATAATATAGATGATGATTTTCAAAGAGGTTTGGAACATTTGTTATTTTCGTTTCTCTAGAGATTAGATATTTTATTGGTTATTTCACTATTTTAGGTAGATTATGAAGTTTTTTAAATTAATTATCAAGTAGTTATAAATTATACCCATTTATTATGAAAACAAGTTTTCCATACATTAATTCAAATTTATAATGTGTTTATAAATTTTTAAGAAAAACAAAAGCATATAATTTTCAGAGTATATAGTATTTACCGAAAACTCAAATTTTCGTAGGGGTTAACCCACATATTTGGAGAAATTTTCAAAAAAATGAAAATCTTGTTTTAATGCATAGTTGCATCGTTCACTAACATATGATGATTTTCAAAGAGGTTTGGAATATTTGTTGTCTCCGTTTTTCTAGAGATTAGATATTTTAGTAGTTATTTCACTATTTTAGGTAGATTATGAAGTTTTTTAAAATTAATTATTAAGTAGTTAGAAATTATACCCTTTATCATGAAAAAAGTTTTCCATACATTAAATCATATTTAGAATGTATTTATAAATATTTAAGAAATACAAAAGCATATAATTTTCAGTATATAGATTATTTACCGAAAACTCAATATTTCTGTAGGGGGGTTAACCCACATCTTTTGAGAAATTTTCAAAAAAGTGAAAATCTTGTTTTAATGCATAGTTGCATCGTTCACTAACATATGATGATTTTCGAAGAGGTTTGGAACATTTTTTGTCTCCGTTTCTCTAGAGAATAAATATTTTAGTGGTTATTTCACTGTTTAGGTAAATTATGTATTTTTATTAAAATAATTTTTAAGCAGTTAGAAATTACACCCATGTATCTTGAAAAATTTTTTTCCATACATTATTTTAAATTTAGAATGTGTTTATAAATTTTTAAGAAACATAAAAGCATTTAATTTTCAGTAAATATAATATTTACCGAAAACTCAATATTTTCGTAGGGGTTAACCCACATATTTTGAGAAATTTTCAAAAATATGAAAATTTTGTTTTAATGGATAGTTGCATAATTGACAGACATATGATGGGTTTCAAAGAGGTTTGGAACATTTTTTTGTCTCCATTTCTCTAGAGATTATATATTTTAGTGGTTATTTCACTGTTTTAGGTAGATTATGAAGTTTAATTAAAATAATTATTAAGTAGTTAGAAATTATAACCATTTATCATGATTTTTTTTCCCATACATTTCAAATTTATATTGTGATTATAAATTTTTAAGAAACACAAAAGCATATAATTTTTAGTATATAGATTTTTACCGAAAACTCAATATTTTCGTAGGGGTTAACCCACATATTTGGAGAAATTTTCAAAAAAATAAAAATCTTGTTTTAATGCATAGTTGCATCGTTCACTAACATATGATGATTTTCAAAGAGGTTTGGAACATTTTTTGTCTCCGTTTTTCTAGTGAATAGATATTTTAGTGGTTATTTCACTGTTTTAGGTAGATTATGTATTTTTATTAAATTAATTATTAAGCAGTTAGAAATTATACCCATTTATCTTGAAAAATTATTTCCCATACATTATATTAAATTTAGAATGTGTTTATAAATTTTTAAGAAACATAAAAGCATATAATTTTCAGTAAATATAGTATTTACCGAAAACTCAATATTTTCGTAGGGGTTAACCCACATATTTTGAGAAATTTTCAAAAATATGAAAATTTTGTTTTAATGCATAGTTGCATCATTGACAGACATATGATGGGTTTCATAGAGGTTTGGAACATTTTTTTGTCTCCGTTTCTCTAGAGATTAGTTATTTTATTGGTTATTTTCACTGTTTTAGGGAGATTATAAAGTTTTTTAAAATTAAATATCAAGTAGTTATAAATTATACCCATTTATTATGAAAACAATTTTTTCATACATTAATTCAAATTTATAATGTGTTTATAAATTTTTAAGAAAAACAAAAGCATATAATTTTCAGTATTTATATTATTCCGAAAACTCAATATTTCTGTAGGGTTAACCCACATATTTTGAGAAATTTTCAAAAAAATAAATTTTTTGTTTTAATGCATTGTTGCATCGTTCACTGACGTATGAAGATTTTCAAAGAGGTTTGGAATATTTGTTGTCTCTGTTTCTATAGAGAATAGATATTTTAGTGGTTATTTCACTATTTTAGGTAGATTATGATTTTTTTAAAAAATTAACTATTAAGTAGTTAGAAATTATACCCATTTAGCATGATAAAATGTTTTCCATACATTAATTCAAATTTATAATGTGTTTCTAAATTTTTAAGAAACACAAAAGCATATAATTTTCAGAGTATATAGAGTATTTACCGAAAACTCAATATTTTCGTAGGGGTTAACCTGTATATTTTGAGAAATTTTCAAAAAAATGAAAATATTGTTTTAATGCATAGGTACATCGTTCACTGACATATGATGATTTTCAAAAAGGTTTGGAAAATTTATTGTCTCCGATTCTCTAGAGAATAGATATTTTATTGGTTATTTCACTATTTTAGGTAGATTTTGAAATTTTAAAATTAATGATCAAATAGTTATAAATTATACCCATTTATCATGAAAACAAGTTTTCCATACATTAATTTAAATTTAGAATGTGTTTATAAACTTATAATAAACACTAAAGCATATAATTTTCTGAGTATATAGTATTTACCGAAAACTCAATATTTTCGTAGGGGTTAACCCACATATTTGGAGAAATTTTCAAAAAATGAAAATCTTGTTTTAATTTATAGCTGCATCGTTCACAGACGTATGATGATTTTCAAAGAGGTTTCGAATATTTGTTGTCTATGTTTCTATAGAGAATATATATTTTTGTGTTTGTTTCACTGTTTTAGGTAAATTATGAAGTTTTTAAAAATTAATTATCAAATTGTTATAAATTATACCTATTTATCATGAAAAAAGTTTTTCATACATTAATTAAAATTTAGAATGTGTTTACAAATTTTAAAGAAAAACAAAAGCATATATTTTTTAGAGTATATACTCCCTCTGTATCATTATATGTGGTTTTTAAGGTTTTTTCACAAAGATTAAGAAGATACAAAATTTTATGTGATTTATCTTGGTTATGTAAAAGTAGCATTAAGTAAAATTAGTTCAACCAAAAAGAAAAAACTATAGTATTTTGTAATTGGTCACAAATCTCAATTAACATTAAATTTTGTCTTGAAAAGTGAGAACACCACTTATTTTAAAACAAAATAAAAATTCTTAAACAACACTTAATTTGATACAGAGGGAGTAGTATTTACCGAAAACTTAATATTTTTGTAGGGTTGACCTACATATTTGGAGAAATTTTCAAAAAATGGAAAATCTTGTTTTAATGCATAGGTTTATTGTTCACTGCCATCTGATGATTTTCAAAAAGGTTTAAAACATTTGTTGTCTCCGTTTCTCTAGAGAATAGATATTTTAGTGGTTATTTCACTGTTTTAGGTAGATTATGAAGTTTTATTAAATTAATTATTAAGTAGTTAGAAATTATACCCTTTATCATGAAAAAATGTTTTCCATACATTAAATCCAATTTATAATGTATTTATAAATATTTAAGAACCACAAAAGCATATAATTTTCAGTATATAGATTATTTACCGAAAACCCAATATTTCTGTAGGGGTTAACCCACATATTTTGAGAAATTTTCAAAAAATTGAAAATCTTGTTTTAATGCATAGTTGCATTGCTCACTGACGTATGATGATTTTCAAAGAGGTTTGGAATATTTATTGTCTCTGTTTCTCTAGAGAATAGATATTTTAGTGGTTATTTCACTGTTTTAGGTAGATTGTGATTTTTTAAAAATTAACTATTAAGTAGTTAGAAAATATACCCTTTATTATGAAAAATGTTTTCCATACATTAAATCAAATTTAGAATGTATTTATAAATATTTAAGAACCACAAAAGCATATAATTTTCAGTAGATAGATTATTTCCCGAAAACTCAATATTTTTGTACGGGTTAACCCACATATTTTGAGAAATTTCAAAAAAATGAAAATATTGTTTTAATGCATAGTTACATTGTTCACTTACATATGATGATTTTCAAAGAGGTTTGGAAATTTGTTGTCTCCGTTTCTCTAGAGAATAGATATTTTAGTGGTTATTTCACTGTTTTAGGTAGATCAAGATTTTTTTTTTAAATTAACTATTAAGAAGTTAGAAATTATACCCATTTAGCATGAAAATATGTTTTTCATACATTAATTTAAACTTATAATGTGTTTCTAAATTTTTAGGACACACAAAAGCATATAATTTTCAGTATATAGAGTATTTACCGAAAACTCCATATTTTGGTATGAGTTAACCCACATATTTTGAGATTTTTTTAAAACAAATGAAAATCTTGTTTTAATGCATAGTTACATCGTTGCCTGACATATGATGATTTTCGAAGAGGTTTGGAAATTTTTTGTCTCCGTTTCTCAAGAGAAGAGATATTTTAGTGGCGATTTCACTATTTTGGATAGATCATGAAGTTTTTTAAAATTAATGATCAAATAGTTATAAATTATAGCCATTTATCATGAAAACTAGTTGTCTATACATTAATCAAATTTAGAATGTGTTTATAAATTTTTAATAAAAACTAAAGCATATAATTTTCAAAGTATATAGTATTTACCGAAAACTGAATATTTTTGTAGGGGTTAACCCACATATTTGGAGAAATTTTTTTAAAAATGAAAATCTTATTTTAATGCATATATGCATCGTTCAATGATGTATGATGATTTTCAAAGAGGTTTCGAATATTTTTTGTTTGTGTTTCTCTAGAGAATAGATATTTTTGTGGTTATTTCACTGTTCTAGGTAAATTATGAAGTTTTTAAAAATTAATTATCAAATAATTATAAATTATACCCATTTATCATGAAAAAAGTTTTCCATACATTAATTCAAATTTAGAATGTGTTTATAAATTTTTAAGAAAAACAAAAGCATATAATTTTCAGAGTATATAGTATTTACCGAAAACTTAATATTGTTTTAGGGGTTAACCCACATATTTGGAGAAATTTTCAAAAAAATGAAAATCTTGTTTTAATGCATAGTTGCATTGTTCACTGACATGTAATGATTTTCAAAGAGGTTTGAAACATTTGTTGTCTCCGTTTCTTTAGAGAATAGATATTTTAGTGGTTATTTTACTGTTTTAGGTAGATTATGAAGTTTTATTAAATTAATTATTAAGTAGTTAGAAATTATACACTTTATCATGAAAAAATGTTTTACATAAATTAAATAAAATTTAGAATGTATTTATAAATATTTAAGAACCACAAAAGCATATAATTTTCATTATATAGATTATTTACCGAAAACTCAATATTTTTGTAGAGGTTAACCCACATATTTTGAGAATTTTTCAAAAAAAAATGAAATATTGTTTTAATGCATAGTTACATCGTTCACTTACATATGATGATTTTCAAAGAGGTTTGAAACATTTGTTGTCTCCGTTTCTCTAGAGAATATATATTTTATTGGTTATTTCACTGTTTTAGGTAGTTCATGAATGTTTTTAAAATTAACTATTAAGTAGTTAGAAATTATACCCATTTAGAATGAAAAAATGTTTTCATACATTAATTCAAATTTATATTGTGTTTCTAAATTTTTAAGAAACACAAAAGCATATAATTTTCAGTATATAGAGTATTTACCGAAAACTCCATATTTTCATAAGGTTAACCCACATATTTTGAGATTTTTTTTTAAAAAATGAAAATATTTTTTTAATGCATAGTTATATCGTTCACTTACATATGATGATTTTCAAAGAGGTTTGGAAATTTGTTGTCTCCGTTTCTCTAGAGAAGAGATATTTTAGTGGTGATTTCAATATTTTAGGTAGATTATGAAGTTTTTTAAAATTAATGATCAAATAGTTATAAATTATACCCATTTATCATAGAAACAAGTTTTCTATACATTAATTCAAATGTAGAATGTGTTTATAAATTTTTTAATAAAAACTAAAACATATAATGTTCGGAGTATATAGTATTTACCGAAAACTCAATATTTTTGTAGGGGTTAACCCACATATTTGGAGAAATTTTTTTAAAAAAGAAATTCTTATTTTAATGCATAGCTGCATCGTTCACTGACGTATGATGATTTTCATAGAGGTTTCGAATATTTGTTGTCTCTGTTTCTCTAGAGAATATATATTTTTGTGGTTATTTCACTGTTTTAGGTAAATTATGAAGTTTTTAAAAATTAGTTATCAAATAGTTATAAATTATACCCATTTATCATTAAAAAAATTTTCCATACATTAATTCAAATTTAGAATGTGTTTATAATTTTTTAAGAAAAACAAAAGCATATAATTTTCAGAGTATATAGTATTTACCGAAAACTTAATATTTTTGTAGGGGTTGTTAACCCACATATTTGGAGAAATTTTCAAAAAAATGAAAATCTTGTTTTAATGCATAGTTGCATTGTTCACTGACATGTGATGATTTTCAAAGAGGTTTGGAACATTTGTTATTTTCGTTTCTCTAGAGATTAGATATTTTATTGGTTATTTCACTATTTTAGGTAGATTATGAAGTTTTTTAAAATTAATTATCAAGTAGTTATAAATTATACCCATTTATTATGAAAACAAGTTTTCCATACATTAAATCAAATTTAGAATGTATTTATAAATATTTAAGAACCACAAAAGCATATAATTTTCAGAGTATATAGATTATTTACCGAAAACTCAATATTTTCGTAGAGGTTAACCCACATATTTTGAGAAATTTTCAAAAAAATGAAAATATTGTTTTAATGCATAGTTACATCGTTCACTTACATATGATGATTTTCAAAGAGGTTTGAAACATTTGTTGTCTCCGTTTCTCTAGAGAATAAATATTTTAGTGGTTATTTCAGTGTTTTAGGTAGATTATGAAGTTTTATAAAATTAATTATTAAGTAGTTAGAAATTATACCCTTTATCATGAAAAAATGTTTTCCATACATTAAATCATATTTAGAATGTATTTATTAATATTTAAGAAACACAAAAGAATATAATTTTCACTATATAGGTTATTTACCAAACACTCAATATTTCCGTAGGAATTAACCCACATCTTTTGAGAAAATTTCAAAAAATGAAAATCTTGTTTTAATGCATAGTTGCATCGTTCACTGACGTATGATAATTTACAAAAGGGTTTGGAATATTTGTTGTCTTGTTTCTCTAGAGAATATATATTTAGTGGTTATTTCACTGTTTTATGTAAATTATAATTTTTTAAAAAATTAACTATTAAGTAGTTAGATATTATACCCATTTAGCATGAAAAATGTTTTCCATACATTAATTGAAAATTATAATGTGTTTCTAAATTTTTAAGAAACACATAAGCATATAATTTTCAGTATATAGAGTATTTACCGAAAACTCAATATTTTCGTATGGGCTAACCTACATATTTTGAAATTTTTTCAAAAAATGAAAATATTGTTTTAATGCATAGGTACATCGTTCACTGACATATGATGATTTTCAAAGAGGTCTGGAAAATTTATTGTCTCCGTTTCTCTAGAGAATAGATATTTTAGTGGTTATTTCACTATTTTAGGTAGATTATGAAGTTATTTAAAATTAATGATCTAATAGTTATAAATTATACCCATTTATTATGAAAAAAGTTTTCCATACATTAATTCAAATTTAGAATGTGTTTATAAATTTTTAATAAAAACTAAAGCATATAATTTTCAGAGTATATAGTATTTACCGAAAACTCAATATTTTCGTAGGGGTTAACCCACATATTTGGAGAAATTTTTAAAAAAGAAAAAATCTTGTTTTAATGCATAGTTGCATTGTTCACTGACATAAGATGATTTCCAAAGATGTTTGGAACATTTGTTGTCTCCGTTTCTCTAGAGAATAAATATTTTAGTGGTTATTTCACTGTTTTAGGTAGATTATGAATTTTTTAAAAATTAACTATTAAGTAGTTAAAAATTATACCCATTTAGCATGAAATTTTTTTCCATACATTAGTTCAAATTTATAATGTGTTTTTAAATTTTTAAGAAACACAAAAACATATAATTTTCAGTATATAGAGTATTTACCGAAAACTCAATATTTTCGTAGGTGTTAACCCACATATTTTGAGAATTTCTTTTAAAAAATAAAAAATATTGTTTTAATGCATAGTTACATCTTTCACTGACATATGTTGATTTTCAAAGAGGTTGGGAACATTTGTTGTCTCCGTTTCTCTAGAGAATAAATATTTTAGTGGTTATTTCACTATTTTAGGTAGATTATGAAGTTTTTTTAAAATTAATGATCAAATAGACATAAATTATTTTAATGAATTTATGTATGGATCCTTTTCCATACATTAATTCAAATTTAGAATGTGTTTAAAATTTTTTAATAAAAACAAAAGCATATAATTTTCAGAGTATATAGTATATACCAAAAACTTAATATTTTTGTAAGGGGTTAACCCACATATTTGGAGAAATTTTCAAAAAAATGAAAATCTTGTTTTAATGCATAGTTGCATCGTTCACTGACATATGATGATTTTCAAAGAGGTTCGAAACATTTGTTGTCTCCCTTTCTCTAGAGAATAATATTTTAGTGGTTATTTCACTGTTTTAGGTACATTATGAAATTTTATTAAATTAATTATCAAATAGTTAGAAATTATACCCTTTATCATGAAAAAATGTTTTCCATACATTGAAAATCCAATTTAGAATGGATTTATAAATATTTAAGAACCACAAAAGCATATAATTTTCAGTATATAGATTATTTACCGAAAACTCAATATTTCTATAGGGGTTACCCCACATATTTTGAGAAATTTTCAAAAAATAAAAATCTTGTTTTAATGCATAGTTGCATCGTTCACTGACGTATGATGATTTCCAAAGAGGTTTGGAATATTTGTTGTCCCTCTTTCTCTAGAAAAAATATATTTTAGTGGTTATTTCACTGTTTTATGTAGATTATGATTTTTTAAAAAATTAACTATTAACTAGTTAGAAAAATTATACCCATTTAGCATGAAAAAATGTTTTCCATACATTAATTCAAATTTATAATGTGTTTCTAAATTTTTAAGAAACACAAAAGCATATAATTTTCAGTATATAGAGTATTTACCGAAAACTCAATATTTCCGTAGGGGTTAACCCACATCTTTTGAGATTTTTTTAAAAAAATAAAAATATTGTTTTAATGCATAGTTACATCGTTCACTAACATATGATGATTTTCAAAGAGGTTGGAAATATTTGTTGTCTCCGTTTCTATAGAGAATATATATTTTAGTGGTTATTTCACTATTTTAGTAGATTATGAAGTTTTTTAAAATTAATAATCAAATAGTTATAAATTATACCCATTTATCATGAAAACAAGTTTTCCATACATTAATTCTAATTTAGAATGTGTTTATAAATATTTAAGAACCACAACAGCATATAATTTCCAGTATATAAATTATTTACGGAAAACTCAATATTTTCGTAGGGGTTAACCCACATATTTTGAGATTAAAAAAAAAATGAAAATATTGTTTTAATGCATAGTTACATCGTTCACTTACATATGATGATTTTCAAAGAGGTTTGAAACATTTGTTGTCTCCGTTTCCCTAGAGAATAGATATTTTAGTGGTTATTTCACTGTTTTAGGTAGATTATGAAGTCTTATAAAATTAATTACTAAGTAGTTAGAAATTATACCCTTTATCATGGAAAATGTTTTTCATACATTAAATCAAATTTAGAATGTATTTCTACATATTTAAGAAACACAAAATCATATAAATTTCAGTATATAGATTATTTACCGAAAACTCAATATTTTCGTAGGGGTTAAACCACATCTTTTGAGAAATTTTTAAAAATTGCAAATCTTGTTTTAATGCATAGTTGCATCGTTCACTAACATATGATGAGTTTCAAAGACGTTTGGAACATTTGTTGTCTCCGTTTCTCTAGAGATTAGATATTTTATTGGTAATTTCACTATTTTAGGTAGATTATGAATTTTTATTAAATTAATTATTAAGTAATTAGAAATTATACGCATTTATCAAGAAAACAAGTTTTCCATACATTAATTCAAATTTAGAATGGGTTTATAAATTTTCAAGAAAAACAAAAGCATTTAATTTTCAGAGTATATAGTATTTACCAAAAACTCAATATTTCTAAAGGGGTTAACCTACTTATTTGAAGAAATTTTCAAGAAAATGAAAATCTTGTTTTAATACATAGCAGCATCGTTCACTGATGTATGATGATTTTCAAAGAGGTTTCGAATATTTGTTGTCTCTGTTTCTCTGGAGAATAAATATTTTAGTGGTTATTTCACTGTTTTAGGTAAATTATGAAGTTTTCTAAAATTAATTATCAAATAATTATAAATTATACCCATTTATCATGAAAACAAGTTTTCCATACATTAATTCAAATTTAGAATGTGTTTATAAATTTTTAAGAAAAACAAAAGCATATAATTTTTAGAGTATATAGTATTTACCGAAAACTTAATATTTTCGTAGGGGTTAACCCACATATTTGGAGAAATTTTCAAAAAAATGAAAATCTTGTTTTAATGCATAGTTACATCGTTCACTGATATATGATGATTTTCAAAGAGGTTTGGAGCATTTGTTGTCTCCGTTTCTCTAGAGAATAAATATTTTAGTGGTTATTTTACTGTTTTAGTTAGATTATGAAGTTTTATTAAATTAACTACTAAGTAGTTAGAACTTATACCCATTTATCATGAAAACAAGTTTTCCATTCATTAATTCAAATTTAGAATATGTTTATAAATTTTTAAGAAAAACAAAAGCATATAATTTTCAGAGTATATAGTATTTACCGAAAACTAAATATTTTTGTAGGGGTTAACCCACATATTTGGAGAAATTTTCAAAAATATGAAAATCTTGTTTTAATGCATATTTACATCGTTCACTGATATATGATGATTTTCAAAGAAGTTTGGAAGATTTGTTGTTTTCGTTTCTCTAGAGAATAAATATTTTAGTGGTTATTTCACTGTTTTAGTAAGATTATGAAGTTTTATTGAATTAACTACTAAGTAGTTAGAAACTATACCCATTTATCATGAAAACAAGTTTTCCATTCATTAATTTAAATTTAGAATGTGTTTATAAATTTTTAAGAAAAACAAACGCATATAGTTTTCAGTGTATATAGTATTTACCGAAAACTAAATATTTTTGTAGGGTTAACCCACATATTTGGAGAAATTTTCAAAAATATGAAAATCTTGTTTTAATGCATATTTACATTGTTCACTGATATATGATGATTTTCAAAGAGGTTTGAAACATTTGTTGTCTCTGTTTCTCAAGATAATAGATATTTTAGTGGTTATTTCACTGTTTTAGTTAGCTTATGAAGTTTCATTAAATTAACTACTAAGTAGTTAGAAACTATACCCATTTATCATGAAAACAAGTTTTCAATACATTAATTTAAATTTAGAATGTGTTTATAAATTTTAAGAAAAACAAAAGTATATAATTTTCAAAGCATATAGTATTTACCGAAAACTCAATATTTTCGTAGGGGTTAACCCACATATTTGGAGAAATTTTTTTTAAAATGAAAATCTTGTTTTAATGCATAGTTACATCGTTCACTGATATATGATGATTTTCAAAGAGGTTTGGAACATTTGTTGTTTCCGTTTCTCAAGATAATAGATATTTTAGTGGTTATTTCACTGTTTAGTTTAGCTTATGAAGTTTCATTAAATTAACTACTAAGTAGTTAAAAACTATACCCATTTATCATGAAAAAAAGTTTTCAATACATTAATTCAAATTTAGAATATATTTATAAATTTTTCAGAATAACAAAAGCATATAATTTTCAGAGTATATAGGATTTACCAAAAACTCAATATTTTCGTAGGGGTTAACCCACATATTTGGAGAAACTTTTAAAAAAATGAAAATCTTGTTTTAATGCATATTTACATCGTTCACTGATATATGATGATTTTCAAAGAGGTTTGGAACATTTGTTGTCTCTGTTTCTCAAGATAATAGATATTTTCGTGGTTATTTCACTGTTTTAGTTAGCTTATGAAGTTTCATTAAATTAACTACTAAGTAGTTAGAAACTATACCCATTTATCATGAAAACAAGTTTCAATACATTAATTTTAATTTAGATTGTGTTTATAATTTTTTAAGAAAAACAAAACCATATAATTTTCAGAGTATATAGGATTTACCGAAAACTCAATATTTTTGTAGGGGTTAACCCACATATTTGGAGAAATTTTTTTAAAAAATGAAAATCTTGTTTTAATGCATATTTACATCGTTCACTGATATATGATGATTTTCAAAGAGGTTTGGAACATTTGTTGTTTCCGTTTCTCAAGATAATATATATTTTAGTGGTTATTTCACTGTTTTAGTTAGCTTATGAAGTTTCCTTAAATTAATTACTAAGTAGTTAGAAACTATACCCATTTATCATGAAAACAAGTTTTCAATACATTAATTTAAATTTAGAATGTGTTTATAAATTTTTAAGAAAAACAAAAGCATATAATTTTCAGAGTATATAGGATTTACCGAAAACTCAATATTTTCGTAGGGGTTAACCCACATATTTGGAGAAATTTTTTTAAAAAAGAAAATCTTGTTTTAATGCATATTTACATCGTTCACTGATATATGATGATTTTCAAAGAGGTTTGGAACATTTGTTGTCTCCGTTTCTCTAGAGAATAAATATTTTAGTGGTTATTTCACTGTTTTAGTTAGATTATGAAGTTTTATTAAATTAACTACTAAGTAGTTAGAAATTATACCCATTTATCATGAAAACAAGTTTTCCATTCATTAATTCAAATTTAGAATATGTTTATAAATTTTTAAGAAAAACAAAGCATATAATTTTCAGTGTATATAGTATTTACCGAAAACTAAATATTTTTATAGGGGTTAACCCACATATTTGGAGAAATTTTCAAAAAAATGAAAATCTTGTTTTAATGCATAGTTAGATCGTTCACTGATATATGATGATTTTCAAAGAGGTTCGGAACATTTGTTATTTCCGTTTCTCAAGATAATAGATATTTTAGTGGTTATTTCACTGTTTTAGTTAGCTTATGAAGTTTTATTAAATTAATTACTAAGTAGTTAGAAATTATACCCATTTATCATGAAAACAAGTTTTCCATACATTAATTTAAATTTAGAATGTGTTTATAAATTTTTAAGAAAAACAAAAGCATATAATTTTCAGAGTATGTAGGATTTACAGAAAACTCAATATTTTAGTAGGGGTTAACCCACATATTTGGAGAAATTTAAAAAAAAAATGAAAATCTTGTTTTAATGCATATTTACATCGTTCACCGATATATGATGATTTTCAAAGAGGTTTGGAACATTTGTTGTCTCTGTTTCTCAAGATAATAGATATTTTAGTGGTTATTTCACTGTTTTAGTTAGCTTATGAAGTTTCATTAAATTAACTACTAAGTAGTTAGAAACTATACCCATTTATCATGAAAACAAGTTTCAATACATTAATTTAAATTTAGAATGTGTTTATAA
>MU106098.1:68989-83650 GCA_012274485.2 Sinapis alba
AGATAATAGATATTTTAGTGGTTATTTCACAGTTTTAGTTAGCTTATGAAGTTTCATTAAATTAACTACTAAGTAGTTAGAAATTATACCCATTTATCATGAAAACAAGTTTTCCATACATTAATTCAAATTTAGAATGTGTTTAAAAAATTTTAAGAAAAACAAAAGTATATAATTTTCAGAGTATATAGTATTTACCGAAAACTCAATATTTTTATAGGGTTAACACCCACATATTTGAAGAAATTTTCAAAAAAATGAAAATCTTGTTTTAATGCATAGTTACATCGTTCACTGATATATGATGATTTTCAAAGAGGTTCGGAACATTTGTTATTTCCGTTTCTCAAGATAATAGATATTTTAGTGGTTATTTCACTGTTTTAGTTAGCTTATGAAGTTTCATTAAATTAATTACTAAGTAGTTAGAAATTATACCCATTTATCATGAAAACAAGTTTTCCATACATTAATTTAAATTTAGAATGTGTTTATAAATTTTTAAGAAAAACAAAAGCATATAATTTTAAGAGTATATAGTATTTACCGAAAACTAAATATTTTTGTAGGGGTTAACCCACATATTTGGAGAAATTTTCAAAAATATGAAAATCTTGTTTTAATGCATATTTACAGTGTTCACTGATATATGATGATTTTCAAAGAGGTTTGAAACATTTGTTGTTTCCGTTTCTCAAGATAATAGATATTTTAGTGGTTATTTCACTGTTTTAGTTAGCTTATGAGGTTTCATTAAATTAATTTCTAAGTAGTTAGAAACTATACCCATTTATCATGAAAACAAGTTTTACATTAATTAAATCTTAGAATGTGTTTATAAATTTTTAAGAAAAACAAAAGCATATAATTTTCAGAGTATGTAGGATTTACTGAAAACTCAATATTTTAGTAGGGGTTAACCCACATATTTGGAGAAATTTTTTAAAAAATGAAAATCTTGTTTTAATGCATATTTGTTGTCTCTGTTTCTCAAGATAATAGATATTTTAGTGGTTATTTCACTGTTTTAGTTAGCTTATGAAGTTTCATTAAATTAACTACTAAGTAGTTAGAAACTATACCCATTTATCATGAAAACAAGTTTCAATACATTAATTTAAATTTAGAATGTGTTTATAAATTTTTAAGAAAAACAAAAGCATATAATTTTCAGAGTATATACGATTTACCGAAAACTCAATATTTTCGTAGGGGTTAACCCACATATTTGGAGAATTTTTTTTTGAAATGAAAATCTTATTTTAATGCATATTTACATCGTTCACTGATATATGATGATTTTCAAAGAGGTTTGGAATATTTGTTGTCTCCGTTTCTCTAGAGAATAAATATTTTAGTGGTTAATTTCACTGTTTTAGTTAGCTTATGAAGTTTCATTAAATTAACTACTAAGTAGTTAGAAACTATACCCATTTATCATGAAATCAAGTTTTCCATACATTAATTCAAATTTAGAATGTGTTTATAAATTTTTAAGAAAAATAAAAACATAATTTTCAGAGTATATAGTATTTACCGAAAACTAAATATTTTTTGTAGGGGTTAACCCACATATTTGGAGAAATTTTCAAAAATATGAAAATCTTGTTTTTATGCATATTTACATCGTTCCCTGATATATGATGATTTTCAAAGAGGTTTGGAACATTTGTTGTTTCCGTTTCTCAAGATAATAGATATTTTAGTGGTTATTTCACTGTTTTAGTTAGCTTATGAAGTTTCATTAAATTAATTACTAAGTAGTTAGAAACTATACCCATTTATCATGAAAACAAGTTTTCAATACATTAATTCAAATTTAGAATGTGTTTATAAATTTTTAAGAAAAACAAAAGCATATAATTTTCAGTGTATATAGGATTTACCGAAAACTCAATATTTTCGTAGGGGTTAACCCACATATTTGGAGAATTTTTTTAAAAAATAAAAATCTTGTTTTAATGCATATTTACATCGTTCACTGATATATGATGATTTTCAAAGAGGTTCGGAACATTTGTTATTTCCGTTTCTCAAGATAATAGATATTTTAGTGGTTATTTCACTGTTTTAGTTAGCTTATGAAGTTTCATTAAATTAATTACTAAGTAGTTAGAAATTATACCCATTTATCATGAAAACAAGTTTTCCATACATTAATTTAAATTTAGAATGTGTTTATAAATTTTTAAGAAAAACAAAAGCATATAATTTTAAGAGTATATAGTATTTACCGAAAACTAAATATTTTTGTAGGGGTTAACGCACATATTTGGAGAAATTTTCAAAAATATGAAAATCTTGTTTTAATGCATATTTACAGTGTTCACTGATATATGATGATTTTCAAAGAGGTTTGAAACATTTGTTGTTTCCGTTTCTCAAGATAATAGATATTTTAGTGGTTATTTCACTGTTTTAGTTAGCTTATGAGGTTTCATTAAATTAATTTCTAAGTAGTTAGAAACTATACCCATTTATCATGAAAACAAGTTTTCAATACATTAATTAAAACTTAGAATGTGTTTATAAATTTTTAAGAAAAACAAAAGCATATAATTTTCAGAGTATGTAGGATTTACTGAAAACTCAATATTTTAGTAGGGGTTAACCCACATATTTGGAGAAATTTTTTAAAAAATGAAAATCTTGTTTTAATGCATATTTACATCGTTCACTGATATATGATGATTTTCAAAGAGGTTTGGAACATTTGTTGTCTCTGTTTCTCAAGATAATAGATATTTTAGTGGTTATTTCACTGTTTTAGTTAGCTTATGAAGTTTCATTAAATTAACTACTAAGTAGTTAGAAACTATACCCATTTATCATGAAAACAAGTTTCAATACATTAATTTAAATTTAGAATGTGTTTATAAATTTTTAAGAAAAACAAAAGCATATAATTTTCAGAGTATATAGGATTTACCGAAAACTCAATATTTTCGTAGGGGTTAACCCACATATTTGGAGAAATTTTCAAAAAAATGAAAATCTTGTTTTAATGCATAGTTACATCGTTCACTGATATATGATGATTTTCAAAGAGGTTTGGAACATTTGTTGTTTCCGTTTCTCAAGATAATAGATATTTTAGTGGTTATTTCACTGTTTTAGTTAGCTTATGAAGTTTCATTAAATTAATTACTAAGTAGTTAGAAACTATACCCATTTATCATGAAAACAAGTTTTCAATACATTAATTCAAATTTAGAATGTGTTTATAAATTTTTAAGAAAAACAAAAGCATATAATTTTCAGAGTATATAGGATTTACCGAAAACTCAATATTTTCGTAGGGGTTAACCCACATATTTGGAGAATTTTTTAAAAAAATAAAAATCTTGTTTTAATGCATAGTTACATCGTTCACTGATATATGATGATTTTCATAGAGGTTTGGAACATTTGTTGTTTCCGTTTCTCGAGATAAAAGATATTTTAGTGGTTATTTCACTGTTTTAGTTAGCTTATGAAGATTCATTAAATTAACTACTAAGTAGTTAGAAATTATACCCATTTATCATGAAAACAAGTTTTCCATACATTAATTCAAATTTAGAATGTGTTTATAAATTTTTTTGAAAAACAAAAGTATATAATTTTCAGAGTATATAGTATTTACCGAAAACTCAATATTTTCGTAGAGGTTAACCCACATATTTCGAGAAATTTTCAAAAAAATGAAAATCTTGTTTTACTGCATAGTTACATCGTTCACTGATATATGATGATTTTCAAAGAGGTTTGGAACATTTGTTGTTTCCGTTTCTCAAGATAATAGATATTTTAGTGGTTATTTCACTGTTTTAGTTAGCTTATGAAGTTTCATTAAATTAATTACTAAGTAATTAGAAACTATACCCATTTATCATGAAAACAAGTTTTCAATACATTAATTCAAATTTAGAATGTGTTTATAAATTTTTAAGAAAAACAAAAGCATATAATTTTTAGAGTATATAGGATTTACCGAAAACTCAATATATTCGTAGGGGTTAACCCACATATTTGGAGAATTTTTTTAAAAAATGAAAATCTTGTTTTAATGCATATTTACATCGTTCACTGATATATGATGATTTTCAAAGAGGTTTGGAACATTTGTTGTTTCCGTTTCTCAAGATAATAGATATTTTAGTGGTTATTTCACTGTTTTAGTTAGCTTATGAAGTTTCATTAAATTAATTACTAAGTAGTTCGAAACTATACCCATTTATCATGAAAACAAGTTTTCAATACATTAATTCAAATTTAGAATGTGTTTATAAATTTTTAAGAAAAACAAAAGCATATAATTTTCAGAGTATATAGGATTTACCGAAAACTCAATATTTTCGTAGGGGTTAACCCACATATTTGGAGAATTGTTTTAAAAAATAAAAATCTTGTTTTAATGCATATTTACATCGTTCACTGATATATGATGATTTTCATAGAGGTTTGGAACATTTGTTGTTTCCGTTTCTCGAGATAAAAGATATTTTAGTGGTTATTTCACTGTTTTAGTTAGCTTATGAAGTTTCATTAAATTAACTACTAAGTAGTTAGAAACTATACCCATTTATAATGAAAAAAAGTTTTCAATACATTAATTCAAATTTAGAATGTGTTTATAAATTTTTAAGAAAAAAAAAGCATATAATTTTCAGACTATATAGGATTTACCGAAAACTCAATATTTTCGGAGGGGTTAACTCACATATTTGGAGAAATTTTTTAAAAAATGAAAATCTTGTTTTAATGCATATTTACATCGTTCACTGATATATGATGATTTTCAAAGAGGTTTGGAACATTTATTGTCTCTGTTTCTCAAGATAAAAGATATTTTGGTGGCTATTTCACTGTTTTAGTTAGCTTATGAAGTTTCATTAAATTAACTACTAAGTAGTTAAAAACTATACCAATTTATCATGAAAACAAGTTTTCAATACATTAATTCAAATTTAGAATGTGTTTATAAATTTTTAAGAAAAACAAAAGCATATAATTTTCAGAGTATATAGGATTTACCGAAAACTCAATATTTTCGTAGGGGTTAACCCACATATTTGGAGAAATTTTCAAAAAAATGAAAATCTTGTTTTAATGCATAGTTACATCGTTCACTGATATATGATGATTTTCAAAGAGGTTTGGAACATTTGTTGTTTCCGTTTCTCAAGATAATAGATATTTTAGTGGTTATTTCACTGTTTTAGTTAGCTTATGAAGTTTCATTAAATTAATTACTAAGTAGTTAGAAACTATACCCATTTATCATGAAAACAAGTTTTCAATACATTAATTCAAATTTAGAATGTGTTTATAAATTTTTAAGAAAAACAAAAGCATATAATTTTCAGAGTATATAGGATTTACCGAAAACTCAATATTTTCGTAGGGGTTAACCCACATATTTGGAGAAATTTTCAAAAAAATGAAAATCTTGTTTTAATGCATAGTTACATCGTTCACTGATATATGATGATTTTCAAAGAGGTTTGGAACATTTGTTGTTTCCGTTTCTCAAGATAATAGATATTTTAGTGGTTATTTCACTGTTTAAGTTAGCTTATGAAGTTTCATTAAATTAATTACTAAGTAGTTAGAAACTATACCCATTTATCATGAAAACAAGTTTTCAATACATTAATTCAAATTTAGAATGTGTTTATAAAATTTTAAGAAAAACAAAAGCATATAATTTTCAGAGTATATAGGATTTACCGAAAACTCAATATTTTCGTAGGGGTTAACCCACATATTTGGAGAAATTTTTAAAAAAATGAAAATCTTGTTTTAATGCATATTTACATCGTTCACTGATATATGATGATTTTTAAAGAGGTTTGGAACATTTGTTGTCTCTGTTTCTCAAGATAATAGATATTTTAGTTGTCATTTCACTGTTTTAGTTAGCTTATGAAGTTTCATTAAATTAACTACTAAGTAGTTAGAAATTATACCCATTTATCATGAAAAAAAGTTTTCCATACATTAATTCAAATTTAGAATGTGTTTATAAATTTTTAAGAAAAACAAAAGCATATAATTTTTAGAGTATATAGTATTTACCGAAAACTCAATATTTTCGTAGGGGTTGTTAACCCACATATTTGGAGAAATTTTCAAAAAAATGAAAATCTTGTTCACTGATATATGATGATTTTCAAAGAGGTTTGGAACATTGGTTGTTTCCGTTTCTCAAGATAATAGATATTTTAGTGGTTATTTCACTGTTTTAGTTAACTTATGAAGTTTCATTAAATTAATTACTAAGTAGTTAGAAACTATACCCATTTATCATGAAAACAAGTTTTCAATAAATTAATTTAAATTTAGAATGTGTTTATAAATTTTTAAGAAAAACAAAAGCATATAATTTTCAGAGTATATAGGATTTACCGAAAACTCAATATTTTCTTAGGGGTTAACCCACATATTTGGAGAAATTTTTTAAAAAATGAAAATCTTGTTTTAATGCATAGTTACATCGTTCACAGATATATGATGATTTTCAAAGAGGTTTGGAACATTTGTTGTCTCTGTTTCTCAAGATAAAAGATATTTTAGTGGTTATTTCACTGTTTTAGTTAGCTTATGAAGTTTCATAAATTAATTACTAAGTAGTTAGAAACTATACCCATTTATCATGAAAACAAGTTTTCAATATATAATTTTAAATTTAGAATGTGTTTATAAATTTATAAGAAAAACAAAAGCATATAATTTTCAGAGTATATAGGATTTACCGAAAACTCAATATTTTCGTAGGGGTTAACCCACATATTTGGAGAAATTTTTTAAAAAATGAAAATCTTGTTTTAATGCATATTTACATCGTTCACTGATATATGATGATTTTCAAAGAGGTTTGGAACATTTGTTGTTTCCGTTTCTCTAGATAATAGATATTTTAGTGGTTATTTCAATGTTTTAGTTAGCTTATGAAGTTTCATTAAATTAATTACTAAGTAGTTAGAAACTATACCAATTTATCATGAAAACAAGTTTTCAATACATTAATTCAAATTTAGAATGTGTTTATAAATTTTTAAGAAAAACAAAAGCATATAATTTTCAGAGTATATAGGATTCACCGAAAACTCAATATTTTCGTAGGGGTTAACCCACATATTTGGAGAAATTTTTTAAAAAATGAAAATCTTGTTTTAATGCATATTTACATCGTTCACTGATATATGATGATTTTCAAAGAGGTTTGGAACATTTGTTGTTTCCGTTTCTCTAGATAATAGATATTTTAGTGGTTATTTCACTGTTTTAGTTAGCTTATGAAGTTTCATTAAATTAATTACTAAGTAGTTAGAAACTATACCAATTTATCATTAAAACAAGTTTTCAATACATTAATTCAAATTTAGAACGTGTTTATAAAATTTTAAGAAAAACAAAAGCATATAATTTTCAGAGTATATAGGATTTCCTGAAAACTCAATATTTTCGTAGGGGTTAACCCACATATTTGGAGAAATTTTCAAAAATATGAAAATCTTGTTTTAATGCATATTTACATCGTTCACTGATATATGATGATTTTCAAAGAGGTTTGGAACATTAGTTGTTTCCGTTTTTCAAGATAATAGATATTTTAGTGGTTATTTCACTGTTTTAGTTAGCTTATGAAGTTTCATTAAATTAATTACTAAGTAGTTAGAAACTATACCCATTTATCATGAAAACAAGTTTTCAATACATTAATTCAAATTTAGAATGTGTTTATAAATTTTTAAGAAAAACAAAAGCATATAATTTTCAGAGTATATAGGATTTACCGAAAACTCAATATTTTCGTAGGGGTTAACCCACATATTTGGAGAAATTTTCAAAAAAATGAAAATCTTGTTTTAATGCATAGTTACATCGTTCACTGATATATGATGATTTTCAAAGAGGTTTGGAACATTTGTTGTTTCCGTTTCTCAAGATAATAGATATTTTAGTGGTTATTTCACTGTTTTAGTTAGCTTATGAAGTTTCATTAAATTAATTACTAAGTAGTTAGAAACTATACCCATTTATCATGAAAACAAGTTTTCAATACATTAATTTAAATTTAGAATGTGTTTATAAATTTTTAAGAAAAACAAAAGCATATAATTTTCAGAGTATATAGGATTTACCGAAAACTCAATATTTTCGTAGGGGTTAACCCACATATTTGGAGAAATTTTCAAAAAAATGAAAATCTTGTTTTAATGCATAGTTACATCGTTCACTGATATATGATGATTTTCAAAGAGGTTTGGAACATTTGTTGTTTCCGTTTCTCAAGATAATAGATATTTTAGTGGTTATTTCACTGTTTTAGTTAGCTTATGAAGTTTCATTAAATTAATTACTAAGTAGTTAGAAACTATACCCATTTATCATGAAAACAAGTTTTCAATACATTAATTTAAATTTAGAATGTGTTTATAAATTTTTAAGAAAAACAAAAGCATATAATTTTCAGAGTATATAGGATTTACCGAAAACTCAATATTTTCGTAGGGGTTAACCCACATATTTGGAGAAATTTTCAAAAAAATGAAAATCTTGTTTTAATGCATAGTTACATCGTTCACTGATATATGATGATTTTCAAAGAGGTTTGGAACATTTGTTGTTTCCGTTTCTCAAGATAATAGATATTTTAGTGGTTATTTCACTGTTTTAGTTAGCTTATGAAGTTTCATTAAATTAATTACTAAGTAGTTAGAAACTATACCCATTTATCATGAAAACAAGTTTTCAATAATTTAATTTAAATTTAGAATGTGTTTATAAATTTTTAAGAAAAACAAAAGCATATAATTTTCAGAGTATATAGGATTTACCGTTTTCGTAGGGGTTAACCCACATATTTGGAGAAATTTTTAAAAAATGAAAATCTTGTTTTAATGCATATTTACATTGTTCACTGATATATGATGATTTTCAAAGAGGTTTGGAACATTTGTTGTCTCTGTTTCTCAAGATAAATGATATTTTAGTGGTTATTTTACTGTTTTAGTTATCTTATGAAGTTTCATTAAATTAATTACTAAGTAGTTAGAAATTATATCCATTTATCATGAAAACAAGTTTTCCATACATTAATTAAAATTTAGAATGTGTTTATAAATTTTTAAGAAAAACAAAAGCATATAATTTTCAGAGTATATAGTATTTACCGAAAACTCAATATTTTCGTAGGGGTTAACCCACATATTTGGAGAAATTTTCAAAAAAATGAAAATCTTGTTTTAATACATAGTTACATCGTTCATTGATATATGATGATTTTCAAAGAGGTTTGGAATATTTGTTGTCTCTGTTTCTCAAGATAAGAGATATTTTAGTGGTTATTTCACTGTTTTAGTTAGCTTATGAAGTTTCATAAATTAATTACTAAGTAGTTAGAAACTATACCCATTTATCATGAAAACAAGTTTTCAATATATAATTTTAAATTTAGAATGTGTTTATAAATTTATAAGAAAAACAAAAGCATATAATTTTTAGAGTATATAGGATTTACCGAAAACTCAATATTTTCGTAGGGGTTAACCCACATATTTGGAGAAATTTTTTAAAAAATGAAAATCTTGTTTTAATGCATATTTACATCGTTCACTGATATATGATGATTTTCAAAGAGGTTTGGAACATTTGTTGTTTCCGTTTCTCTAGATAATAGATATTTTAGTGGTTATTTCACTGTTTTAGTTAGCTTATGAAGTTTCATTAAATTAATTACTAAGTAGTTAGAAATTATACCCATTTATCATGAAAACAAGTTTTCCATACATTAATTCAAATTTAGAATGTGTTTATAAATTTTTAAGAAAAACAAAAGCATATAATTTTCAGAGTATATAGTATTTACCGAAAACTCAATATTTTCGTAGGGGTTAACCCACATATTTGGAGAAATTTTCAAAAAAATGAAAATCTTGTTTTAATGCATAGTTACATCGTTCACTGATATATGATGATTTTCAAAGAGGTTTGGAACATTTGTTGTTTCCGTTTCTCAAGATAATAGATATTTTAGTGGTTATTTCACTGTTTTAGTTAGCTTATGAAGTTTCATTAAATTAATTACTAAGTAGTTAGAAACTATACCCATTTATCATGAAAACAAGTTTTCAATACATTAATTCAAATTTAGAATGTGTTTATAAATTTTTAAGAAAAACAAAAGCATATAATTTTCAGAGTATATAGGATTTACCGAAAACTCAATATTTTCGTAGGGGTTAACCCACATATTTGGAGAAATTTTTTAAAAAATGAAAATCTTGTTTTAATGCATATTTACATCGTTCACTGATATATGATGATTTTCAAAGAGGTTTGGAACATTTGTTGTTTCCGTTTCTCTAGATAATAGATATTTTAGTGGTTATTTCACTGTTTTAGTTAGCTTATGAAGTTTCATTAAATTAATTACTAAGTAGTTAGAAACTATACCAATTTATCATGAAAACAAGTTTTCAATAAATTAATTTAAATTTAGAATGTGTTTATAAATTTTTAAGAAAAACAAAAGCATATAATTTTCAGAGTATATAGGATTTACCAAAAACTCAATATTTTCGTAGGGGTTAACCCACATATTTGGAGAAATTTTCAAAAAAATGAAAATCTTGTTTTAATGCATAGTTACATCGTTCACTGATATATGATGATTTTCAAAGAGGTTTGGAACATTTGTTGTCTCTGTTTCTCAAGATAAAAGATATTTTAGTGGTTATTTCACTGTTTTAGTTAGCTTATGAAGTTTCATTAAATTAATTACTAAGTAGTTAGAAACTATACCCATTTATCATGAAAACAAGTTTCAATACATTAATTCAAATTTAGAATGTGTTTATAAATTTTTAAGAAAAACAAAAGCATATAATTTTCAGAGTATATAGGATTTACCGAAAACTCAATATTTTCGTAGGGGTTAACCCACATATTTGGAGAAATTTTCAAAAAAATGAAAATCTTGTTTTAATGCATAGTTACATCGTTCACTGATATATGATGATTTTCAAAGAGGTTTGGAACATTGGTTGTTTCCGTTTCTCAAGATAATAGATATTTTAGTGGTTATTTCACTGTTTTAGTTAGCTTATGAAGTTTCATTAAATTAATTACTAAGTAGTTAGAAACTATACCCATTTATCATGAAAAAAAGTTTTCAATAAATTAATTTAAATTTAGAATGTGTTTATAAATTTTTAAGAAAAACAAAAGCATATAATTTTCAGAGTATATAGGATTTACCGAAAACTCAATATTTTCGTAGGGGTTAACCCACATATTTGGAGAAATTTTTTAAAAAATGAAAATCTTGTTTTAATGCATAGTTACATCGTTCACTGATATATGATGATTTTCAAAGAGGTTTGGAACATTTGTTGTCTCTGTTTCTCAAGATAAAAGATATTTTAGTGGTTATTTCACTGTTTTAGTTAGCTTATGAAGTTTATTAAATTAACTACTAAGTAGTTAGAAATTATACCCATTTATCATGAAAACAAGTTTCCAAAAAATTCATTTAAATTTAGAATGTGTTTATAAATTTTTAAGAAAAACAAAAGCATATAATTTTCAGAGTATATAGGATTTACCGAAAACTCAATATTTTCGTAGGGGTTAACCCACATATTTGGAGAAATTTTTTAAAAAATGAAAATCTTGTTTTAATGCATATTTACATCGTTCACTGATATATGATGATTTTCGAAGAGGTTTGGAACATTTGTTGTCTCTGTTTCTCAAGATAAAAGATATTTTAGTGGTTATTTCACTATTTTAGTTAGCTTATGAAGTTTCATTAAATTAACTACTAAGTAGTTAGAAATTATACCCATTTATCATGAAAACAAGTTTTCCATACATTAATTCAAATTTAGAATGTGTTTATAAATTTTTAAGAAAAACAAAAGCATATAATTTTCAGAGTATATAGGATTTCCTGAAAACTCAATATTTTCGTAGGGGTTAACCCACATATTTGGAGAAATTTTCAAAAATATGAAAATCTTGTTTTAATGCATATTTACATCGTTCACTGATATATGATGATTTTCAAAGAGGTTTGGAACATTAGTTGTTTCCGTTTCTCTAGATAATAGATATTTTAGTGGTTATTTCACTGTTTTAGTTAGCTTATGAAGTTTCATTAAATTAATTACTAAGTAGTTAGAAACTATACCCATTTATCATGAAAACAAGTTTTCAATACATTAATTCAAATTTAGAATGTGTTTATAAATTTTTAAGAAAAACAAAAGCATATAATTTTCAGAGTATATAGGATTTACCGAAAACTCAATATTTTCGTAGGGGTTAACCCACATATTTGGAGAAATTTTCAAAAAAATGAAAATCTTGTTTTAATGCATAGTTACATCGTTCACTGATATATGATGATTTTCAAAGAGGTTTGGAACATTTGTTGTTTCCGTTTCTCAAGATAATAGATATTTTAGTGGTTATTTCACTGTTTTAGTTAGCTTATGAAGTTTCATTAAATTAATTACTAAGTAGTTAGAAACTATACCCATTTATCATGAAAACAAGTTTTCAATACATTAATTCAAATTTAGAATGTGTTTATAAATTTTTAAGAAAAACAAAAGCATATAATTTTCAGAGTATATAGGATTTACCGAAAACTCAATATTTTCGTAGGGGTTAACCCACATATTTGGAGAAATTTTCAAAAAAATGAAAATCTTGTTTTAATGCATAGTTACATCGTTCACTGATATATGATGATTTTCAAAGAGGTTTGGAACATTTGTTGTTTCCGTTTCTCTAGATAATAGATATTTTAGTGGTTATTTCACTGTTTTAGTTAGCTTATGAAGTTTCATTAAATTAATTACTAAGTAGTTAGAAACTATACCAATTTATCATGAAAACAAGTTTTCAATACATTAATTCAAATTTAGAATGTGTTTATAAATTTTTAAGAAAAACAAAAACATATAATTTTCAGAGTATATAGGATTCACCGAAAACTCAATATTTTCGTAGGAACCCACATATTTGGAGATATTTTCAAAAAAATGAAAATCTTGTTTTAATGCATAGTTACATCGTTCACTGATATATGATGATTTTCAAAGAGGTTTGGAACATTTGTTGTTTTCGTTTCTTAAGATAATAGATATTTTAGTGGTTATTTCACTGTTTTAGTTAGCTTATGAAGTTTCATTAAAGTAATTACTAAGTAGTTAGAAACTATACCCATTTATCATGAAAACAAGTTTTCAATACATTAATTTAAATTTAGAATGTGTTTATAAATTTTTAAGAAAAACAAAAGCATATAATTTTCAGAGTATATAGGATTACCGAAAACTAAATATTTTTGTAGGGGTTAACCCACATTTTTGGAGAAATTTTCAAAAAATGAAAATCTTGTTTTAATGCATATTTACATCGTTCACTGATATATGATGATTTTCAAAGGGGTTTGGAACATTTGTTGTTTCCGTTTCTCAAGATAATAGATATTTTAGTGGTTATTTCACTGTTTTAGTTAGCTTATGAAGTTTCATTAAATTAATCACTAAGTAGTTAGAAACTATACCCATTTATCATGAAAACAAGTTTTCAATACATTAATTCAAATTTAGAATGTGTTTATAAATTTTTAAGAAAAACAAAAGCATATAATTTTCAGAGTATATAGGATTTACCGAAAACTCAATATTTTCATAGGGGGTTAACCCACATATTAAAGAATTTTTTTTAAAAAATGAAAATCTTGTTTTAATGCATATTTACATCGTTCACTGATATATGATGATTTTCAAAGAGGTTTGGAACATTTGTTGTCTCGGTTTCTCAAGAAAAAAGATATTTTAGTGGTTATTTCACTGTTTTAGTTAGCTTATGAAGATTCATTAAATTAACTACTAAGTAGTTAGAAATTATACCCATTTATCATGAAAACAAGTTTTCCATACATTAATTCAAATGTAGAATGTGTTTATAAATTTTTAAGAAAAACAAAAGTATATAATTTTCAGAGTATATAGTATTTACCGAAAACTCAATATTTTCTTAGGGGTTAACCCACATATTTGGAGAATTTTTAAAAAAAATGAAAATCTTGTTTTAATGCATATTTACATCGTTCACTGATATATGATGATTTTCAAAGAGGTTTGGAACATTTGTTGTTTCCGTTTCTCAAGATAATAGATATTTTAGTGGTTATTTCACTGTTTTAGTTAGCTTATGAAGTTTCATTAAATTAATTACTAAGTAGTTAGAAACTATACCCATTTATCATGAAAACAAGTTTTCAATACATTAATTTAAATTTAGAATGTGTTTATAAATTTTTAAGAAAAACAAAAGCATATAATTTTCAGAGTATATAGGATTACCGAAAACTAAATATTTTTGTAGGGGTTAACCCACATTTTTGGAGAAATTTTCAAAAAATGAAAATCTTGTTTTAATGCATATATACATCGTTCACTGATATATGATGATTTTCAAAGAGGTTTGGAACATTTGTTGTTTCCGTTTCTCAAGATAATAGATATTTTAGTGGTTATTTCACTGTTTTAGTTAGCTTATGAAGTTTCATTAAATTAATTACTAAGTAGTTAGAAACTATACCCATTTATCATGAAAACAAGTTTTCAATACATTAATACAAATTTAGAATGT